>CM042012.1:129269739-129329739 GCA_023525715.1 Cichorium intybus | reverse complement strand
ATGGAGAGGACGGCCCAGAGAAGCGGTTGCTGGCGCTGTGGGGCGTATCCGAGTAAGTCCAGCGCTGCGGGGCAGCGCTCGGGGTTCCGGGCCGTTGGAGCTCTGCCAGTTCGTATTCCATGATACGTTATCACTAAGGTTTAACTTGATTATTATTATTTCATTCTTCACAACATGTTTTCTAATAGTAATTTATTTCGTTTCATTGTTAATTTCTGTAAAGTCATATTTACTTGTTAGAAATAAATATGATATATGATGGCAAAATAAGCAATAAAGCAATCAATCAAACAAGATGAGAATAAATAAACATAGTGTCGAATGCTTGAATTAAAATCTGAGTGAGAATACAAGTAAGTCGTGCTATGAGCAATGCTGAAAGGAACAAGGTATTCTCTACTCTATGCTTACATTTGACCTGGTATTACCGCTTATATTTATACTAAATCAGGGGAACAATCGTACAGACAAAAAGGACAGACGTTATAGGTGTGCGTACAACTAATCTGATATTCTATATGGACCAATTATATGCAATGCGTGTCACGTACAGTGTACAACATGACCACACAACGTACACTAAAATGGTAAACACTAACAAACACGTATAAACTAGAATTCGATATCATCGGGGTCAGCAGCCTTCGGAATTGGTAACTTCAGAATCCCACAATACTTAAATTGGCTACAAAAAAAATATCACAACATTTTCTACATCGATAGTATGTAGAGAAATATGGTTACCGGTGTAGATTTTGTCTATATCTAAACATGTAATATAACATCAAAAGAAAAGAAAACTTCAAATTCAACTGTGATATTAGAGGTAAGAGAGGACCATGTTTCAAGGCTAGTCCAGGTGAACTAACCATGTTATCTTTGGCATTAACTTTTTACAAAAGTATAGATTTATCTAGGAAAATGGCAACATAATTTCTTTTTAATCATTCCTCTATGTGGGTAAATGTGGTGAATTTAAATTTTTTAGTAAATATTGTGGTGGTGAATATGTGCCATGAGATCCAACCAGGTAGAAGTATGTGAGACTAATCTACTATGAAGTGTTTGAAGAAGGTGTGGGTAATCCACTATGAAGTGTTCTTGCTAGACAATCGAAACTAACAGTAAATGAAATCGTTTAGATAGTGATCTTGCTATAACATGATCTTATGATTTGGGGTTGTATCATTAGTTTACTTTTATTGTGTGGCTATGTTGGTCAGGGCTGAAACCAGGTTAGAGAACCTGCATTTACACTACAACCACAACAAATCAATTAAGCATGTGCATAATGACCTACACAATGTAGGTCCACCTTAACCTGGGTCACTTTTACATGGGCTTGTGCCATTATGTAGGGGTTGTATACATTAGTTGGTAACTATTTAAAGTTTTTTTAGATCATTATATAATGTTTTGGTTTTGATATATACAGATGTGCTAAGAACATGGCTAAAAGAAAAACATAAACCAATTAGATTTGGTTGCAGCAGGAGGTTGGAGTATAGAAGGCAAATATGTAAGTACATTGCTATTATAGGTAAAGAAATGTAAAATCATTTCTATAATTAGGTAGATTTATAAATGATTACTAACAAATAGGAACAAAAGAAAGTAGGATGCTATAATAAACAAAGGAATGTGAGTTTATTGCTTTTTGTCGTGTTTAATGCTTGATTAAATCATGTTGTTTTATTTGTGTTTTGAAAGTCTATTTATTGTTACAGGATAAAACTGTCAAAAGGAAGGATGATGAAGAATGTAAATAATTTTTTTTGGTTTTTAATATGGTACTCAATGTTAGTTAATAAAACTCCGGCGTCTAAAAATTTACTTTGTTCCAGTCAAATGTGGATGGGTTGAAACATCATAATATACAAAAATGTGAATACTTATTTATGTGATCATATAATGGACAACTATTACTTTAAATTAATTTAAATTAATTTGATTGACATCAAAAATCTAGAATATTTTTTTTTAATGCCAGATATTCCTATCCGATAGATCGTAACTATTATAAAACGAGTTAAAAAGTATGTTGATATAATTGAATGAAACTATCAGCTTCAAACCATAATTAAAGAAATAAGAAAACCTGCATACATCGTCTTCAATTACGAAGGCCTACATATATTTTTCAGTTTTATAATAAAATCCTTCCGCTTCATTATTCATGGTTTGTTTCATTGGGATTGAAAATACCCAAAATGGCCCCTAGTGATTCGGTTGAGTTTTTTTTTATGTACAAGTAATAACAGAGTCGAACTATGATGTAATAAAGATCCTTGAGGAAATAACGAAGGTTAACGCTCATATTAAACTTAGAGGCACCAAATACGCAGCTTAATCATCTTACCTACAAGTTGAAAGTCACTTTTGAGTACCATGGTTCAC
Organism: Cichorium intybus; assembly: GCA_023525715.1. Lineage (NCBI taxonomy): Eukaryota > Viridiplantae > Streptophyta > Magnoliopsida > Asterales > Asteraceae > Cichorium > Cichorium intybus. The sequence goes on along the minus strand of CM042012.1, from coordinate 129,327,342 downwards.
CCTGAAGATATGAGGTTTACCGTATTGTAAAAAAATTATATTAAATGGTAAAAATTGACGATGATGTAATTGATTCTTGACTCCATCTTTTTTCTATTCATTTTATGACAAACAATCATATTGGGTTAATATTCTAGAAGGATGTTTCTAATCGACTTTAACATTTAATAAATAGCAAAAGTAACACGAGGTCATTTTAGTAATAGGCATCGGTGGAGCTTAGTTATCCACGTTCTAAATTTGGAAGTATTTTTTAGTTAGTAATTAATTTGTGCATATAATGTGTCTTTAAAAGTTTTTTTGACTCAAGTTCCAAATTGACATTTGCTTTGTTTTTGTGTATGGTGAAGTATTTGTGTTATATTTGTAAATTAAAGCCCGTTGGTCATATATTATGGAACTCCAATTTTTGGATGCAAACATGACGAGTTAATTTGACTCAATAAGATTGAATTTTTTAATTTTTTAATGCAAACACTGTAATCAAAGATCCTACGTTTTGGTTTAATAGTCACATTAAGATATTTACATTTTAAAATGAAAAGTGTATAACGTATATATGATTGCATACTTAGATATACCTTCGCATAAAATTATTGATCATCACTACGTTGCAATAAAAAAAAGATAGCACATCCATGCATTGTGTGTTTTTAGCGGTACATGAGATATATCTAAAACATAACTAAACGTCGAATGAAAAACTATTCATCAAAAGCAAATTATTTGGCGTAGAAATCTATTTGGGCTCATTCTTACTCTCAATTCTTATATTTTAGTATCCTTTTTGTTCTTCCTTAATATGTTTTATGCAAAATGATGAATAAATGTTGTATAACGGTGACCATTATTTATGTTTTAACATAAATTTTCTTTCTGAGTGTCAATTTTTTGATTTGTTATTTATGGGTGTCTTTTATACATATGAAATTCTCAAAAAATAACACATTTTTTCTATAAAATGAGTCAGACATACCAAATAATATTTTTTTTATCATACATAAATTATCGACAGCAATTTTCAACCTGTGATGCCATAGAAACTTAGTTGTAATACTTGAATAGAGAGAGCTCAAAATTTACTGATATATATGTCCCACTAGTTGTAAGACCCGTGTATTACACAGGATGATATAAAGAAAATGTTAAATACTAAGATTTAAACATTAATGTTTTTAAAAAACAAATTTCAATAAGATATGACAAAATGGTTGAATATATATAGGTACTTCAATTTTGCATAAAAAACAATATTGTTGAGAAAATTTAAAGAATTATCATAAATTAGGAATGTTGTTTTAAAAGTGAACATCAATAAACGTAGCATCAAATTTGATTTACGTTATCAAAATATTGGTTGGAGTGATTGCTGAAATTTAGGAATAGAATTACCATATAGATTACTTGCTGAAAAATAGGATTATTGTGTAAAGTTGGTACACAGATTAATGCATTATAAAATTTGAATTTGCATTTGGTATTATCATTTAGGTGTTATGACAAGTAAATCACAAATTTATTGAATGAAAACTGAAACACTAATATTATTTTTTTTTTAAAATAAGCATTTATTTTCAGGTGAAATGCACATTCTCAATTTCCATAAGAAAATGACTTACCTTTTTTAGTTGTTACTACTGCTTACGGCACCATAATCATGGATGATTTCCTTTGGAAAAGGATAGTTCTTCGACCTTTTACTCATGTTTTTCCCATCCTCAGCCAAAAGCCATTGCATATAAGATTCCTAAATGCAGGTTTCTCAAATAATGTTGTCAACAACACCATCAGAGTGTAAAGCTGCACCATAAATCCTCCCATAATATTTTTGCTTTCTGTTTATTCTAATATGTATGAATCCTATCTTCTTTATGTACAACAAATAATGAATTCCAAGGATAAAATTCTGAAACAATTTTTTTTTTTGTGAAATTGTGATTCCAGCATGCAGTTATAAGAAAGAGACCATCCACGAGTTTGATCTAAGCCCTATGCAACAAAATGTCCAGGGAAGTTGTTATGGAAGAATTCTTATTTGTTTTGATGTTTCTATTACATTTACATACATCTTCTACATGCTGAAGCACCCCAAACTTTCCAACACGTGGGCTAGGAGTAATGGTGTCATCAATTTTGTCCCGATGTAAGCCCGTCACCCGTCACAAGGACAAAGAAAATATGTTATTTTTAATAATGATATTTTATGAGGGTGTATGTATAGGTGTAGGTATACTTACTTTCATCCCTGAAAGTGTTCCAAGTTCTTTAACTCGACCAATAATTTGAATAGCTACACCATCCTCACTAATCCATATAGGAAGGGGAGTGCCCCAAAACCTACTTCGACTAACATTTTCAAGCCAATTGTGAAACCGATTTTCCTGCATTATCATGGACAATCAATAACCAATTTAATTATCATATGTAAATACAAAGTATACATTCGTTTGATGCGTTTTTTATTTAAATAGTTGATAGAAAAATGAGCTACCTTGACAAAAGCAGGAACCCATTTTGTTTTCTCATTGTTCTCAAGCAACTGATCTTTCAACTTCTCTATTGCTACAAACCTTGACCAAGAAATAAGAATAAATTAATCTAAAGATAAAAGAAAAAAATTGTAGGTAGAAATATTATTCTATGGCTAATTTGGGCATTCATTTTTTTTTTTTTTTTTGCATTTAGTTAGTAAAACAAATACCAGCTGGGAACTGCTCTGTAGATGAGAGGGGTATTCCAGCAAAACAGATATGAATTAGTGAATTTTCCAAACTTAACCAGCCTGCCCTTGTCCTAAGAACATATAACAAATAATTTATTATTTTACAAATACTTTTATATAAAATCCAACTAATCATACCTTAACCAGTATAATAATACCTTTATCTGCCTCCTTCACATATCAACCATTGAAATCAGTAATTCTCTCAGTAAAACAGCCATGCATCATCAGATGTGAAGATCTCAGCAATGAAGTTGATGTGTTCGTGTGATGTATCAACCCATGAATTCTAGAACTTGATGATGTTTTTATGCTTGAGAGTTTTAAGTAAATCAAATTCTGAGTATAGGCACGCTAGCTCCTCAGGGTTTCTTAAAAAATCAGAAACCCTAATTTGGTTCCAAGCTACTTCCACTACTAGAAAACAGGGGGGGGTTAGCCACGAAAAATAGCCACGCAAATTTTGCGTGTCTAAATAGCCACGCAATTAACACGCATCTGTCACACAACCTGAAACTCCAAATTTAGACACGCATTTGTGACGGAACTTCGACGCATAAGACATTCGTGGCTGTTGCGTGGCTAAATAGCCACACAACTGCCACGAACAATGATTTAAAGTATCAGGAAAATCGCTAGTGGTTATTGCGTGGTTAAATAGCCACGCATCTACCACGAAAGCGTGGTTAATATATATAAATGGAAAACAATAAATAAAGCGTGGTTATTACGTGGTTAATATATATAAATGGAAAACAATAAATACAGTCGTGGCTATTGCGTGGCTAATTAACCACTCATTAACCACGCACTGTCTGGTTGTTTGGTAAATGCGTGGTTAATTAGCCACGCAATAGCCACGACTGTATTTGTATTTTTCGTTTTTTGAAGGGTAAACATTATTTTTTTGGGTTCATTTTTTACACATCCTTATTATACTTTATTATCTTTATATTTCTCGGTTTATACGTGAATTCGAGTTACACACAAGCGTGTACACCTTTAAATGTGTATAAACGTATGTAGTTTTAATACACCAATTCATTGATGGACACACACACTCATACTTATATACACTCATTCTCATATACACTCATACTTATACTCATACTCATGATTGTATGCATATCAATGTGTTGGTGTGTTAAAATCACAAGTGCTTATACACCTTGAAAGGATAACGTTTGAAATGAACAATGGGTTTGGAAGGTGTACACGCTTGTGTGTAACTAGAATTCACGTATAAACTGAGAAATATAAAGATAATAAAGTATAATAAGGATGTGTAAAAAATGAACCCAAAAAAATAATGTTTACCCTTCAAAAAACGAAAAATACAAATAAAGTCGTGGATATTGCGTGGCTGATGCGTGGGAAAATGTTGGTGGCTATTGCGTGATTAAATTTGGGTGGTTATTGCGTGGCTAAATTTGGGTTGATATTGCGTGGCTAAATAGCCACGCATCTACCACACAACATTTAAAATCGAAAAAAATGGGAGCTGGGATTCGAACCCTGGTCTCCTCTGTGGGGGGAACATCAACTACCACTTCGGCTATAAGCCTCATCCGTAAATTATTTCCCTTTCTTTCAATATAACCCTTTCGAAAAATTAATTATTGTTGTTGTTATTATTATTATTATTATTATTATTATTATTATTATTATTATTATTATTATTAGTCTCATTATTATTATTATTATTATTATTATTGTTGTTGTTAATATTATTATTTATTTCGTTTTCATTTTCGTATTATTTTTTCGTTTTCGTTCAATACATCTCTTTCGTATAATTAATTATTGGTATTATTGTTATTATTATTATTATTATTATTATTAGTCTCATATTTTTTTATTATTGTTAATTTTATTAATATTACGTGTGTGTGTGTCTATGAGTATGAATGTATGCACATCAATGTGTTGGTGTATTAAAATCAAGTGCTTATACACCTTGAAAAGAAAACGTTTGAAATAAAGAACGGGTTTGGAAGGTGTACACGCTTGCGTATAAGTCGAATTTACGTATAAACGGAGAAATATAAATATAATAAAGTATAATAAGGATGTACAAAAAATGAACCCAAAAAAATAATTTTTGGCATTCAAAAAACAAAAAATACGAATACAGTCGTGGCTATTGCGTGGCTAATTAACCACGCATTAACCACGCACTGTCTGGTTGTGTGGTAAATGCGTGGTTAATTATCCACGCAATAGCCACGACTGTATTTGTATTTTTCGTTTTTTGAAGGGTAAACATTGTTTTTCTGGGTTCATTTTTTACACATCCTTATTATACTTTATTATCTTTATATTTCTCGGTTTATACGTGAATTCGAGTTACACACAAGCGTGTACACCTTCCAAACTCGTTACTCATTTCAAGTTTTTCCTTTAAATGTGTATAAACGTATGTAGTTTTAATACACCAATTCATTGATGGACAAACACACTCATACTTATATACACTCATTCTCATATACACTCATACTTATACTCATACTCATGATTGTATGCATATCAATGTGTTGGTGTGTTAAAATCACAAGTGCTTATACACCTTGAAAGGATAACGTTTGAAATGAACAATGGGTTTGGAAGGTGTACACGCTTGTGTGTAACTAGAATTCACGTATAAACTGAGAAATATAAAGATAATAAAGTATAATAAGGATGTGTAAAAAATGAACCCAAAAAAATAATGTTTACCCTTCAAAAAACGAAAAATACAAATAAAGTCGTGGATATTGCGTGGCTAATTCTTTGCGTGGCTGATGCGTGGAAAAATGTTGGTGGCTATTGCGTGGTTAAATTTGGGTGGTTATTGCGTGGCTAAATTTGGGTTGATATTGCGTGGCTAAATAGCCACGCATCTACCACGCAACATTTAAAATCGAAAAAAATAGGAGCCGTGATTCGAACCCTGGTCTCCTCTGTGGGGGGAACATCAACTACCACTTCGGCTATAAGCCTCATCCGTTCATTATTTCCCTTTCTTTCAATATAACCCTTTCGAAAAATTAATTATTGTTGTTGTTGTTATTATTATTATTATTATTATTATTATTATTATTAGTCTCATTATTATTATTATTATTATTGTTGTTGTTAATATTATTATTTATTTCGTTTTCATTTTCGTATTATTTTTTCGTTTTCGTTCAATACATCTCTTTCGTATAATTAATTATTGGTATTATTGTTATTATTATTATTATTATTATTATTAGTCTCATATTTTTATTATTATTGTTAATTTTATTAATATTACGTGTGTGTGTGTGTGTCTATGAGTATGAATGTATGCACATCAATGTGTTGGTGTATTAAAATCAAGTGCTTATACACCTTGAAAAAAAAACGTTTGAAATAAAGAACGGGTTTGGAAGGTGTACACGCTTGTGTATAAGTCGAATTTACGTATAAACGGAGAAATATAAATATAATAAAGTATAATAAGGATGTACAAAAAATGAACCCAAAAAAATAATTTTTGGCCTTCAAAAAACAAAAAATACGAATACAGTCGTGGCTATTGCGTGGCTAATTAACCACGCATTAACCACGCACTGTCTGGTTGTGTGGTAAATGTGTGGTTAATTATCCACGCAATAGCCACGACTGTATTTGTATTTTTCGTTTTTTGAAGGGTAAACATTGTTTTTTTGGGTTCATTTTTTACACATCCTTATTATACTTTATTATCTTTATATTTCTCGGTTTATACGTGAATTCGAGTTACACACAAGCGTGTACACCTTCCAAACTCGTTACTCATTTCAAGTTTTTCCTTTAAATGTGTATAAACGTATGTAGTTTTAATACACCAATTCATTGATGGACAAACACACTCATACTTATATACACTCATTCTCATATACACTCATACTTATACTCATACTCATGATTGTATGCATATCAATGTGTTGGTGTGTTAAAATCACAAGTGCTTATACACCTTGAAAGGATAACGTTTGAAATGAACAATGAGTTTGGAAGGTGTACACGCTTGTGTGTAACTAGAATTCACGTATAAACTGAGAAATATAAAGATAATAAAGTATAATAAGGATGTGTAAAAAATGAACCCAAAAAAATAATGTTTACCCTTCAAAAAACGAAAAATACAAATAAAGTCGTGGATATTGCGTGGCTAATTCTTTGCGTGGCTGATGCGTGGAAAAATGTTGGTGGCTATTGCGTGGTTAAATTTGGGTGGTTATTGCGTGGCTAAATTTGGGTTGATATTGCATGGCTAAATAGCCACGCATCTACCACGCAACATTTAAAATCGAAAAAAATGGGAGCCGTGATTCGAACCCTGGTCTCCTCTGTGGGGGGAACATCAACTACCACTTCGGCTATAAGCCTCATCCGTTCATTATTTCCCTTTCTTTCAATATAACCCTTTCGAAAAATTAATTATTGTTGTTGTTGTTATTATTATTATTATTATTATTATTATTATTATTATTATTATTATTATTATTATTAGTCTCATTATTATTATTATTATTATTATTGTTGTTGTTAATATTATTATTTATTTCGTTTTCATTTTCGTATTATTTTTTCGTTTTCGTTCAATACATCTCTTTCGTATAATTAATTATTGGTATTATTGTTATTATTATTATTATTATTATTATTAGTCTCATATTTTTATTATTATTGTTAATTTTATTAATATTACGTGTGTGTGTGTCTATGAGTATGAATGTATGCACATCAATGTGTTGGTGTATTAAAATCAAGTGCTTATACACCTTGAAAAAAAAACGTTTGAAATAAAGAACGGGTTTGGAAGGTGTACACGCTTGTGTATAAGTCGAATTTACGTATAAACGGAGAAATATAAATATAATAAAGTATAATAAGGATGTACAAAAAATGAACCCAAAAAAATAATTTTTGGCCTTCAAAAAACAAAAAATACGAATACAGTCGTGGCTATTGCGTGGCTAATTAACCACGCATTAACCACGCACTGTCTGGTTGTGTGGTAAATGCGTGGTTAATTAGCCACACAATACCCACGACTGTATTTGTATTTTTCGTTTTTTGAAGGGTAAACATTATTTTTTTGGGTTTATTTTTTGCACATTCTTATAATACATTATTATCTTTATATTTCTCAGTTTATACATAAATTCGAGTTACACATAAGCGTGTCCACCTTCCAAACCCGTTATTCATTTCAAGTTTTATCTTTTCAAGGTATATATGTCTTTTAATACACCAACACATTGATGAACATACATACTTATACACATATACACTCATACTTATACTCGTACTCATGCACACTTATATAAACACACACACATACACTATTTCTATCCCTCTAATCAATATCCATGCTCAAACAATGTGTGAGTTTATATGTATAAGTATGTATGTGTGTGTAAAGTATATGTATAGGTGTGCGTGTGTGCCTATGAGTATGAATGTATGCACATCAATGTGTTGGTGTATTAAAATCACAAGTGCTTATACTCCTTGAAAAGATAACGTTTGAAATGAACAACGGGTTTGGAAGGTGTACACGCTTGTGTGTAAATCGAATTTACGTATAAACGGATATATATATAAAGATAATAAAGTATAATAATGATGTACAAAAAATGAACCCAAAAAAATAATTTTTGGCCTTCAAAAAACGAAAAATACAAAACTCTTTGTAGTTATTGCGTGGCTATATAGCCACGCATTTACCACACAACAGGATAGTGCGTGGTTAATACGTGGCTAATTAGCCACGCAAATACCACGACATTTATTTATATTTTTCGTTTTTTGAAGGCCAAAAATTATTTTTTTGGGTTCATTTTTTGTACATCCTTATTATACTTTATTATATTTATATTTCTTTGTTTATACGTAAATTCAACTTACACACAAGCGTGTACACCTTCCAAACCCGTTGTTCATTTCAAACGTTATCTTTTCAGGGAGTATAAGCACTTGTGATTTTAACACACCAACATATTGATGTGCATACATTCATATCCATAGACACACACACGTAATATTAATAATATTAACAATAATAATAAAAATACAAGACTAATATTAATAATAATAACAACAATAATAATAGTAGTAACAATAATAATAATAACAATAATAATGGTGATGCTATCGGTGATAATTCCACCGTGAAACACAAAAAGGAGTTTTTGAAATAAATTAGTTATGTGATTGGATGCTAAAAATGACCTTACCACATCATTTTTCCATATTCTTCGTAAAAGTATATATATATATATATATATATATATATATATATATATATATATATATATATATATATATATATATATATATATATATATATAATGTCATTGGATGCTAAAAGTGACCCACCCATTCAACAGATGCATACAATCAAATATAAAAAAATTAATAACATAAAGTGAATAGCAATCAAACTTTTATATATATAATATATATGCTAAAAGTGACCCTAATGTGTTTATTTCTTTACTTTTATATATATAATATATATGATCGGTTGATAGAATATGGAACAAAAAGTGAATAGCAATCAAACTGTAATTCTTAAAACTACATATTAGTGTTCGCCATATATATATATATATATATATATATATATATATATATATATATATATATATATATATATATATATATATATATATATATATATATATATATATATATATATATATATATATATATATATATATATATTAAAATTCAATTGAGAACCTAAAAAAGCCAAGGAATCTAAAAACGTATTTTATGACGGTGGTGGTAAATGTGGTAGTGACGGTGGTGGTGATGGTGATAGAGGCGGCGGAATTGGCAGTAGCGATGGCCAGGGGCGGAACTTGAGACCTTCGACAATAAGGGCAAACAGGCTAACCAGCTGAGCTAGCCAAATCTTTTGTTTTAAATCTGCAAAACTTACTTATATTATGCGATGGTGGCAGTGTTGCTGTGTGGATTACTCCATACATAGATCGAATAAATTTGTATGCACAATATTTTAGTTCAAATCGTAATTTTAATTATTTCGACGATGTAATTGATGTTTGATTGATGTTTTATTTTTATTCATTGAGGTTTGAATCGGTGGCGTTGACCGATCTTTAATAAAAAATATAAAATTTATTAATTGTCTAGAATTTATCAGTCTAAAATCATATATGAATAACAATAAATGTATTTCGTCGTTAGAAAGTCAATGCGACGGTGGCGCCCGAAGCACTAGAGCGGCATGAAAAAAATATATCGACTAGATTTATTTTTTTAGTCTCAACATTTTTATTATATATATATATATATATATATATATATATATATATATATATATATATATATATATATATATATATATATATATATATATATATATATATATATATATATATATATATATATTTATTACTAAAATATATTATGTGAAATTTTGGGGTTTCAACTTCATGTCTATGTATCATAATTATATCAATATTATACTACTAAAATATATTATATATAATTTATAATAAACTCACTTAACATTAAATGGGTTTGATTTGATTTATTGGCAGACAACTTTTCTAGTGGGGGAGATATATTGACTTTGCCCTCCTAAATTTATTTGTTTCACTCCAGCCGTCTCCTCCGTCTTCTACCTCCCGCTACATCTCCGTCTGCCAAGCCTACATCTCCATTTGCTACCTCCGATCTGCCAAGCCTCCATCTGCTCAGTCCCCAAATCAACTGTGATCATCTCCTTCTCCGGTTATCCTCCTGCCTCCACAGAGCACGCCTCCGATCTACGGTCTCACGCCTCCGATCTACGGTGACCATCTCCTCAGCCGGTTATCCTCCTCCCTATTCATCGTCGATCTTTCACTCTCGATCTCTCCGGTACTCCTTCTCCTCTAGTCTCCAAATCCCTTCTTGTAGATTTTGTTTCAGGTATTTGCATTCCGATCGACAAACCGATTGACCCATATTGTAGATTTTGTTTCGGGTATTTGAATTCTGAAATTGATTTTGTGTTCAGATTTTGGACCCTCCTTGAAACCGATTGGATCTGATTCTGTTTTTGATTTGTTTTCAGATTTTGGACATCGATGAAACCGATTGGATCCGATTCAAGGTTTCGACCTCTTTCTCCGGATCTCCTTCTCTGACCACAGATCGGTTTCTAATTACTCTTTTCAGACCGATTAAACTAATTTGCTCCAAATTCATAGGAAACCGGTTTGGGGTAATCTGGTTTTTGAATGCGTGGTTTAGATTTGAGTTCCAACAAATTTTCTGGTCCAAACCGGCATATTACTGGTTTGAATTTGTTCGAGATTTATCCAGTGACTTTGAATTTGTGACTTTGAATTTGTTCAGGATTTATCCTGTGTTTTTATATGTATTTTTTGCTTATTTGTTATGTATAAATATAGGGGTTTTATCCTCTGTTTTTATATGTATTTTTTGCTTATTTGTTATGTATAAATATAGGGGTTTTAATCTGTATTTATGTTTGTAGATCTGAGTTTGTAAAATGAATGAATTGTAGATTATTGTTTGTAGATAAAATGTTTGTACCTCTTAATTTTAAGACATTTGTGTATAAAATGTTTGTACAATTATGTATGAATTATAATATATATATATATATATATATATATATATATATATATATATATATATATATATATATATATATATATATATATATATATATATATATATAATATGTGTGTATTTTGTTGTGGTTAATGACATCAAAAATTGGAACTAATAATAATATTCTGGTATTTAAAAAAAAAACATACTTGCGTGGCTATTTCGTGGTTAAAAATCAAAGAAAGTCAAAGAAAATGTTTGTGTTTATTGTGTGGTAAATGCTTTGCGTGGCTAATGCGTTTTAAATTTGGGTGGATATTGGGTGGCTAAATTTGGTTGTATTTGCGTGGCTAAATTTGAGTTGATATTGCGTGGCTAAATTTGTGTTGTTTTTGTGTGGCTAAATTTGGATGAATTTGCGTGGCTAAATTTGGTAGAATTTGCGTGGCTAAATTTGGGTTGATATTGCGTGGCTAATTTTGTGTGGAAATTGCGTGGCTAAATTTGTGTGGATATTGCGTGGCTAATTTTGTGTGGAAATTGCGTGGCTAAATTTGTGTTGTTTTTGCGTGGCTAATTTTGTGTGGAAATTGCGATACGAAATTCTCCGGATTATTGCGTGGCTAATTGTACGTGGTTATGGCGTGGATAATGCGCGTGGCTATTGAGTGTTAAAATGGCGTGGCTAATGCGTGGTAAACTGTGCGTGGTAGTTGCGTGGCAAATTTGCGTGGCTAATTCGTCACTACAATTTAGACACAAAGGGTTCTTCCACAGGTCAGTTTTCGTGGCTATTGCGTGTCTATTCGGCTTTTGCCACACAACAGCCACGCAAATGTGCGTGGCTAACCCCCCAGTTTTCTAGTAGTGTTCGATTCCTTCCGGTTCATCAAATGCTTTGTATCTAAATTTCCAATATTCATCAAGGAATTAAACATAATTAATAAACAATAGAGCTACCCAATAATTGAAATCGTCCAGTTCCAAAAACAAAGCTACAGCCTACAGTTTGACTTTCAATGTCAGACCTATTTCAATTAAAAATTTGACATTGCCATGATAAAGTTCATAGTTGATCCAAAATTCATATCATATATGAAGGTGAAACATAAACCAGTTGGCATATAATGCCAAAGGAAGCTTTTTTTTTTTTTTAACTTTATGATTCTTATAGAATGGAGTATTAAACAACAATGCAGAAGATGGATGCACTCTTTTGAAAGCCCCTTTTCCCAGCACTTCTTTATACTACAGATTGTCCCAATATCACCATGTGATTAGATACAAATCAGATATAATGGAAGATTAAAGATTGAAATGAGTAGTTACCATCTGGTAAGTGGTAACTTCATTAAGTTTAACGCTTAACGCTTTTAGCCTTAGGTGGTCCAAAATCGCAAGAAAACTACATGGACGAACTGATAATGAGATCAAGAACTAATGGAGGACTCGCATGCAAATAAAAGCTCAAGAAAAGAAAAGGACAACATGTCGATCTCCATCTCCATCTTTCTCGCACTGCTTATCTTCATCATTAATTTGTATAAGCAATCCTACCATTGATTCCATGCAAAAGAAAAAAGCTTCTACGACACAAGGGGAGTGGAAATGTTTAGCTTCATCAAAGGCAAAAACAATAACAGCAATAAGGATTTCAAGAATTCTATATATAAAATTAATAAAATTAAACCTACTTACCCGACCATAACGACCGGAGGGATCGACCTCAACGAACTCAGTATCGGAATCGTCAGGTTCATGGTCCGACATCGACGATTCCAATGGCATTTTTGTATGTTTTTCCTTCGTAAAACCCTACCTCTTTGTGATTAGAAAACCATATCCAACTTCTAAAATTCAACAAAAACTCACAGACGATTGTTATTTCTGACAAGAAAATCTTGCCCCGCGGCGACCCAATCATGAACCGAGAGTTCAAATTTCATATACTTCTATGAATTTTGAATAAAATTGAAGATTTTAAATACGTTGAGATGACAAAAGAAAGAGAGTAGAGGGTAGAGAGAAGAGAAAGAGAAAGAGAAAGAGAAGGCAAAAATCAAGGGAACGGTATTCAAAAATTTAATAATGAATACCGAGATTTAGGAAAACTGAAAAAATAACTGTCAAAGAAAATTTAATTTCCAACAAAATTTAATTTTCAACAAAATCAAAATTCTATTAAAATGCCATGTGGCAAAATGCATGAGAAGATGACAAGTGGCATATGAGTTACTTATTTATTAGGATAGGATTTATTATTTATGAAAGTATGAAACGTCTACAAGTTTGGTACCTACAATACAATAATATATATATATATATATATATATATATATATATATATATATATATATATATATATATATATATATATATATATATATATATATATATATATATATATATATATATATATATATATATATATATATATATATATGAAACGTCTACAAGTTTGGTACCTACAATGCAATAATATATATATATATATATATATATATATATATATATATATATATATATATATATATATATATATATATATATATATATATATATATATATATATATATATATATATAAAATATATTTATATATATATATATATATATGAAACGTCTACAAGTTTGGTACCTACAATGCAATAATATATATATATATATATATATATATATATATATATATATATATATATATATATATATATATATATATATATATATATATATATATATATATATATATATATATATATATATATATATATATATATATATATATATATATATATATTCTCTGGTCGAGCACTTCTGATCAACCCATTAATATGATACTGACTTAATTCTTTACAAAAAAAAAAAAAAAAAAAAATTGTGTCCTGCATGAAAAATAATAATAAACTTTAATCGTCCATTGTATCACACAAACAACCTTATACCTTAATCACATGAACAATATTATATTTGCTGACCAAGCATCTCTCACTTTATGCATGCAAAATTCCCAGGAAGTAAGAAAAGCGGATGAAATGATGCAACCTAGAATCAAATCATTTTCTAATACTTTTTGATGATTAGATCCATGATATCTCAGTTGATCGTGCAGGAGAAATCGTCGTTGCAGGGGGCTTCATATACATTGTACCGCACACCATAGTTATTATAATTGGGAGGATAATAATACACGGTTTGCCTTCGACTGATGGCGGTAGCGGTGGCATTTGGTCTTTCTTCCTCCATTACTGGACCAAGACTAACAATCTCCGTGCATCCTACACGTTTTCTTAGCAACTTTGCGAGTTGGATTGCATCAATTGCTTCTCCAGTCACCGCTATCTTGTCTTTCTCTGAACCCATTAAAGTAGCGGATTCCACGCCTGTTTATCAAAATTTCAGATCAATTCCTAATTAACAATTAAGCTATGAAAGTGAAATCGTTCATCATTGTTGAACCTACTATTGATATTCCGTCACAATGGGGGTTTCTGAATCTGATATATGATGGAACCCATGAAGAAAATAGAAGGAATCTATAAGAATACAATGTCTTACCACAGATACTGACGGCGATCATCATAGCCTTGCGAGCTTGTTTGTCGTTGTTCATGTCTACCTTCACCACAATCTTTTGCTGCAAAATTAAACAATCAGTTATATAAACCTAAGTCAACTGATTCACATCAATGCTACGTAAAATCTATGTGAAGGACTTGACTCCTTAATTGTACCTTTGCCATTACTTTAAATTTGATAATGATCTGGTGATATGGACTGTATGTGTTTTGAATCTCCTCTCTATCCGGAAACACAAGAATAAGCAGATTTATAGAGAAGGTGATTGAAGAGTGACATATTTATAACGGGGGGATGTCAAATCCTGAAACTTGAAAGGAAGTTTCCCAATTCAGAGGAATACGAAGAGAGTAGGAAATAACGAGCAGGAGAAAAATGATAATTTAAATAAGAATAGAGAAAAGAAAATAACATATAAGAAATTGGAATCAGCTTCTAAGTTCGGACATATAAATACGTTATTAAAGACATATTTTTTAAGTTTTTTACGTTATTAAATACGTTGTTTTTAAGTATTTTTTTTAAATGCGTAAAAATACATTTTTAAACATATACATACGTTATTAAAAACGTAAATACATGTAAAAATACGTTATGTTTTCCAAATAAAACTGAGCTAAAATGTTGTGACTTTTCCATAAACTAGACCAAAATATTTAGACTTTATTGAAATAAAACATGTTGGGACCTTTCCGTAAACACTACAAGAAACTGACTTTATAGGTACGAACCCTATAGGGACGACAAAAGTCGTCGCAATAGGTCACCCTATAGCGACGACATGTCATTTCTATAGGTTCAAGACACAAGTTTGGATCTTTAACGTTATAGCGACGACATGTCGTCGCAGTAGGTGTAGCGGGAAACGAATTTCATTTGGCGGGGTTTCGAAATACTTGTAGCGACGACAATTCGCTTCTAAAACTAATTAAATTTTTTTTTTAATTTTATTTTACACTTATATGCGACTTAATGGAACGACGGCGTTTTGGTTTTGGCTATAGAGACGACAAGTCGTCTCTATAGCCTTCTCCCAGACCTAAAATCATCGCGAATCCATTTCTACCTCATTTCTTCCTGCTGTATTTTGCTTCGTTTTCTCTGCAACATTTCGGCGATTTTCCGGCGACCAAGGGTTTTGTTCAACGATTGAAGTAGCTTCCGGCCATCAAGGTAATGCATTGTCCCTTGTTACATCCCGAGAAGCATTTTAAGTTCTGATTTTCGTGTTCAATGTTGTGGTAGCCGAAGACTTTGTCTCCGGTGGGGTTGCTCCGTTGGTGTCTCCGGTGGCTGTGGAGTGCTTCGGTGGAACGAAAATGCTTGCTTAATCCGGCCAAGCTAGGTGTGCAACACATCGGTGGAACGAAATTGGTTGAATGTCACAATTTTTCCAGAAAAATGATACAATTCGGGGGGTTTTTTGCAGGTTTGTTGCTGTGGCTATTCATGGTGGTTGTCTCCGGTAGCAAAGGGTGGCGGAAAGCCGGCTGTGAGGTCCCTTTTCAACTTTTGGCTTTCGGTTTCTACAAATCTCAATTTCGGTTAGTTTTTTCTCTCGATTTGTTAATTGTTTGAAGCTTTACATGTGTTTTATGCTTGATTAGGAGATGTTACTTGTTTTAATTGTGTATTGTGGCTTGATATGTGTTGAAATTCAGCTAATAACGAGAATTAGGACCATTATGTAAGAATTTTTTATGTCTAAATATTTTTCAAAATTGCCCCTGCACTTTGTAACTTGATGAATATTTCCAAATCAGATTTTTATTAGCTATTCTTGTAATTTTATGCGTGTACATGGTTTTTGTTGGATTTTGTACGGTTCAAACTTCTTAAAGTGTCCATTAAGTGCTTATTATAAGGTTGAATAGGACTATATTGTAAAGAATTTCTATCTATGTCAAAGTTTCAAAATAGCCCTTGGAGATTGCTAACTTATTGCGTTTTTTCCAATTCACACTCATAAATATCGTTATAAAAACACATATACATATAAAAGACAAGTTTCTAAAAATAAATAAATAACAATTATAACAATTAAGGCCGTGCTAAGCAATTATAAACCTTAGTTGTAAAAACACATATAAATATAAAAGATATCATTTTAAAAATAAATAAATAAACAACTAAAAACCATAGTTTATATATATATATATATATATATATATATATATATATATATATATATATATATATATATATATATATATATATATATATATATATATATATATATATATATATATATATATATATATATATATATATATATATATATAATGAGGTGGATGTACCCTTTTGAGAGATACATGAAAAAACTGAAAGCCTATGTTAGAAACAAAGCTAAACCTGAAGGTTCGATAGCAGAGGGTTATGTTGCAGAGGAAGCATTGACATTTTGCTCCATGTATCTTGAGGGTATGCAAACTAAATTCAACCGTCCTGATAGAAATACGGATGATGGCATGCCAAAGAGGCAGTTTTCTGTGTTTTCATCAGAATGTCGACCAATGTCCAAAAAGAAAATCATTGCTCTTTCTGGAGAGGCCAGCAAAGCATTACATTGGTTTGCACTAGAGAACTGTGATGAAGTAAAAGACTATTTATCGTAAGTATTTTTTTTCTTTATAGTTTCGTTGTTGGTATTGTCATAAACTAATTTGTACATTTTTCCGGTGTACAGCCAATATAAAGCTAAACATCCTCACACTGATGAAAAAGCTAAATTCCCGTCATGGTTCAGTGATAAGATGAATACATTATACGGTATTATATATGAATCTAAAGTATAATATTATATAAATTATCAATTTTATATTTTTCTCCAGGTCTATCGTCTACAAAAAGAAATGTCCCCGGACTGTACCAACGAATTAAAGGCATTGGCACATGGCCCGTTGAGCGCATTTTCTTACACTGCTTGCATCGTCAACGGTGTTAGATTTGTCGTGCACAGCCGCGATCTCCGACGTACTACTTAAAACAGTGGTGTCGTTACAATAGGAGAAGACGGTACACCATTTTATGGTCAACTGGAGGATATAATACAGTTGAACTATCTAAGTGGTTACTCGGTTGTACTATTTCGTTGTAAATGGTTCAACACATCGGGGAAGAGGCGATTGGTTGATAAAAATGGTATCGTTGCTATCGACATCAGCTGTGAATGGTATGTCGGTAAGGCATGGTACGATACTCAACAATACATTTTAGCCACACAAGCAAAGCAAGTGTTTTATCTCCAAGATCTTTCTCGAAACCCAAATAATTGAAGGGTCATGGAAGACGTTCACCATCGGAAACTTTGGGATCATCCGAATATCCCTGTTGTTAATGATGTAGATGTCTTGCACGACACTCAATCGTCTAATTATGACTTGGTTGTCGACATAGGCGATGCTGGTGAAACAAGTACGGTTGTTGAGAGATTTGTCGCCCCTGTTGTGGAAGATCAATTATTTCATTGTAACTTGGTTGTCGACTTAGGCTATTTGCCTATGCAAGCAAGTTTAGATGTAGTTGCTGAATCAAATGATGACCCTATTCTAGAGGATAAAAATTTTATTGACGATGATGAAGAGGACGGTGACATGTACCCTTCAGAAGACGAGCTCATTGTTGATATAGATGATTGCGATGATGATGATGATATAGATGCATGTTATTCTATTGATGGCTCTGATTGAATGTAATGTAATGTTTTTCTGTATGTTTAATGGATGATTTTTGTTAAATTGCTATGGTGTTGCTTATATTAAATTGTTGCTTATAGTATTTGTTAAAAATATGTATGTTATTTATTTCAATTGAAGGCATGGCAACACGTGTTTCCAGAGGTCACGGTGGAGACGGTGGGGCTGAGCCTCCACGAGGCCCAGATAGGATTCCTTCGACTTGCGAGTCATGTAAGTAACTTGTTCCAATTTACTGTATGATTTTATATTAGATATATTTTTTTACTTACTAACTTGTCAATTACATGTATCAATGCAGCCAAACCCAAAAAGATTCGTGGAAAGGGAAAAGACTTAAATCTTCTTGAAGAGTTTGCAAAAAACAATGAGCAACCGCTCCCTCTTTTGTTAGATGATGAGGGACAAAAGTTCAAAATGATCGGAGATAACTACCAGATGTATATACGATTGGTATCAAATGAGGTTGGTAGAAGAGTGCCAATACACTATCCCAGTTGGAAAGCTATGCCTAGCAAACACAAGAGAGAGATTTATCCGACGCTTCATGTAAGTATATGATATAATGTTTTATTTTTCTTTCAATTTTATAATTTCTAAATGTCTTCTAATTCTTTGTTTTGCAGCACTATTTTGATATTGATGCATGGAAGAACACACGATATTGGAATGGTGTTGTACATGGAATAGAGGCCGACTGTGCCAACGCATACAAGCGACGAAAACACAATTTGAAAGAATATTTTGATGAGCAAGGAGGTTACGACGATATTGAGAGGGCAAGGGCGCATCCCCCGCCTACACAGACTCCCCGGGCATGGGAGAAGGTTATTGATAAACTATTTACCACAGATAAGTACAAAACCCGTTCACAAAAAAACAAAGGCAACAGAGAACTTCTACCGTATACAAGTTCTCATGGGACGGAATCATATGCCCAAAAACGATATAAAGAAGTAAGTATTTTTAAGTATTTGAGGAGTTATTAATAAGTCTATGAAATTATATTAACTCTTGATGTTAATTTATAGGTCCAAAAAACCGGCAAGAGTAGCGACATAGAAGTGTGGAGAAAAAGCCACTTCAAAGAAGGTCGTGGCTGGGTGAATGATAAAGCACAATCTGATTGAGTAAGTAAAATTTCTAGCTATATTTATGTTTTTAGTATGTTTTTTTATTGCGTAACATATTGATATGCAATTTAGTGTAGAATGTCTATTTTGGTATTAGAAATCATTGCATATATTGAAATATGAGAATTGTTATTGTTATTATTTATAGGTAAACAAGTTGGTTATCCATTTTATAGCAGTTATGCTGTCGAATTTTATATATAAAAACTAACATTCGTTTGTTGTTTTGTTTATTGTAGGAAAAAATACAAGTCGAGTACAATACACTGCTTGACAAAGCTAACGGTGACGAGGCAAAGGTTAATGAAATTAAATGCCTTCAACGCGCGCTTGGAGAAAGGCGTGGCCATATACGGGGAGTTGGTAGAAAAATCCAAAATATCCCAGCCCACTACGTACCGGATGCTTCAACATCATCCCAAAATTTTACCCAAATGACCCAACAGTTTACCCAGCAGTTTACCCACCAGTTGACACAACAATTCAATCAACACTTACAAACAATTTTCACCCAAAATAACATACCGTTTCAACTGTTTCAATTCGATCCAACACAACTACAAAATATACAAATTCAATCACCAAACAACCAAGGAGGTGCAACCGGAAATGAAGATGCAACCGCGAGTAATATTCAAGGAGATGACGCCGGAAATGTAGTTGAAAGCGGAAGTGAAAGTGAAAGTGATTAAAACTTTTAAATGTTTTAGTATTCATGTTTTGACAAACAACTTTTGTATGCAATTTTACATGTTAACGTTATGTGTTATTGGTATGTTGTTTTAAATGTTTTAGTATTCATGTTTTTATATTTTGTAGAATTAAATTGTTAATGTATATAAAATTTGACATTTTGTGGAAAATATAAAAAAAATTGTACAGTGGCTATAGGGACGACATTTAGTCTCTAAAGCCTGCGCTATAGGGACGACATGTAGTCCCAACAGATAATGCGAATTTTTTCTAACGACTTTTAGTGACGACATGTCGTCGCAATAGCTATGGCTATAGGGACGACTTGTCGTCACTAAAAGCCGTTATTTTGAAATCGAACTTTTTTTGAAACGACTTTATAGTCACGAAATGTCGTCTCTATAGCAAGGCTATAGAGACGAAGGCTATAGGGACGACATTTTTTGGTCTATAGCAACTAACCTGTAGGCATGAAGGTTATAGTGACGACATGTCGTTGGAAGGGGCTATAGGGACGACAATGGGGTCTATAGGGACGACAATTGTCGTCCCTATAGCCTTCGTTTCTTGTAGTAAAACTTGGCCAAAATATTGAGACATTATTGAAGATAAAACATGTAGACTTTCTACGTGACAATGTAACTTGCTGAAAATGTCAAATTGGGCTAATTTGAATACATTAGCCGGTTTTCTGTCGTTTTTTGTAAATAAAAATTAATTTGAGACTTTTTCATAAACTCGGCCAAAATATTAAAATTTTATTGGAGATTTTCCGAAGAAAAATTATAATTTAAATAAAAATAAAGAAAAGAAAATAACATAAAAGAAATTAGTGTAAATGAAAGAAATGGTCTATGGGAAATTACATGGTTTTTGTCCATTAATTTTTTTCACCGAATGATTAAGTTTTTTTGCACGAGTTCTGTTGAGACCTTGGTTCCTATCCAATGTGGAATAAGTGAAATACAATTAGCCCTTTTTTAATAATACTTATCTAAATTAATTCCAAAATAATAAATAAACATTGGCCTCATCAATAAACACTCCACCTCCTTCACCCCATCCATGCATCCTTGCCAAATTCTAAAGGTGGATTACCCTCGTGGGTCTAGTAAACACAAAGTTTAAGCTTTGTTTAATTACGAAAAAATAATCTATTTTATAAACAAAATCTAAGAAAACCAGAATTTGGAAAATATGTTTAATTTGACATTTCTTTAAAAAAAAACTTTAAGAAAATGAATTTTTTTTTATTCTCCACAATTATAAAAAAAACTTTAAAATCTTTAAAAAAAACTCAAATATTTTGTTTTCAATATATTTCCAGTTCTAAAACTTTTCAAAAATATAAAAACACGCGTTTTATCCCCATCCCCATCCCCACCTAAAGCCTCACACGACAACTATATCGGTGGACCAAAACAAACATTAATGGTATCTCACAATATCTTCCTTATAATATATAATAATAATAAGAAAATTAAGAAGTTACAATTTATTACCTATGACAAAAACAAAGTAGTATAGACATTACATTTTAAAGTTAATGTATTTATTCTATCATTTTTCAAAAACTACTCTATCACATTTTCAATCTTAACATTCAAAAGTGTTTCTTTTTTCTACACTACAATTTAAAATATTATTCATAAATCCATCACTCATTCTATTACACAAGTTTGTCTTCAAAACTTTCATAGCATCAAAAACTCTTTCAACGGATGCGGTTGCGACAAGTAAAACCAAAGCTAGCTTTAATAACCTACAAACCAAAGGAAAAGAATGATGTTTCCGTTTTCCACCATCAAACGAGAAAGATCCACAGTTCCTTTCAAGTTAACAAATTTGCATCATGTTCTAAAGAGTAATAATATATATCAAATTGACCACCAAGATGCACTCTTTTCGAACCATTAAATTCATTTTGGTATATCTCACTTAACTTCAACAACTTTGATCCATCAAACCTAAAAAATGATTCACAAAGACTCAAAGTCACCATATTTTCTAATGGTTCGGTGCTTATTTCACTAAATCGATCTTCAAATTCTTGAATTTGCATATATAAAATTTGTGTTAAAAATCACAACTCCAAACTGATATTGATTCGTAACATTGCTCCTACAACTTTTTGGAAGTAACATAATTTTCCCACATTATCACAATATCAATACCTATGTTTTTTCTATAAAAACAATATACATGCTTTAACATTGAATGAAACCCATCCCTTCTTAAATTTAGAAATGCTTTTTGTCCCTTTTACCACTACAAATTTACTTATTCTTGCTTCACACTGTATGATAGTTATGGTTTATATGTATAAATCATTAATGATTACCACAATATTTACCTTTGTTTTAAAACAATGAACTATTTATTTATAAGAATCAACCTGCGAGTAGCTTATCCTTAGCAAAGTTTCATACAAATTTTAATGAAAAGATAAGTTATTTCCAAACTATTACTAAGCCAGACATAAGATAAATTCAAACATATACACCTAAGTGACTAAAGATTGAAATACCTTTGAGCTAAAATCCGATAACCATGATGAAATTGTAGCTTCGAAGCAGCCTAGGACAAAAGGATCCAAATTAACAATCAAATTCCTGGTTGAAAAACACAGCACCATGGGCAGTTTCGTCCAAATTAACCAAACAGAACCTTCAATCTCATTAGCAATGTCAATTTACTGAAAAAACTTCGATTACTTAAATCTCTCAAAATTAAGAAAACCCAAATGATTCCTGTGAAACTCTCAATCTGTCCATGGGCGTATCCATAATCTTCATCCATTGAAGAAACGACAAGAGCTTGAATCACAAACATGTGTGCCATGAGATCCTACGTGAAAAGAAAGGGGGACTCTTGTACCCGTGAAATCAAACAAACACAAACACACACATATGTACGTGCGTACTCAGTAATTTCAGCAAGAGAAAGAGAGACAAAATACAAAAATTGAGATGGGGAAAGCGGGAACGAGACCTGCCTTGGTCTCTTTGGTGTGCGATTTCGGAATCGAGAAAGGAGACGCATCGAGGGAGAGAGAGAAACGAGACAGAGAGAAAAACATCAACAACAATGGTTGCTGCCATCGCGATTGGGGAGGACGATCGGCGGCAACCGACGATTCCGACGACCTTAAATGGCCGAATTTTCTTTCAGCTCTTCCCGATGAATACGTGTTCTGATGAATTAATCTAGGGTTTATGTATTATGATGAATACACGGTTAAGTAGGGAGGAAGAGGTAGAGAGAGATTTTAGGAATATATAAAATTAGGATAATTATTAACGACATTAATACCCTTATGTTATCAAATAATATGACTTTTTGACTTTTAATTTATTAATAGTTACAAAATTATTAGGTTAATTATAGTCTTATATCTAAAATAATTAATGGCTGAGGTTTGATCTCAAGTTCTCAACCTTTTTTTGGTCCACAACTGATCCCTGTTCTCTCTCTCTCTCTCTCTCACACACACACACACACTCACACACACACACACACACACACACTCTCTCTCTCTCTCTCTCTCTATATATATATATATATATATATATATATATATATATATATATATATATATATATATATATATATATATATATATATATATATAAAATCATTTCTACAATTGGGTATATTTATAAATGATTACTAACAAATAGGAACAAAAAACAAAGTAAGATGCTATAATAAACAAAGGAATGTGAGTTTATTGCTTTTTGTTGTGTTTAATGCTTGATTAAATCATGTTATTTTATTTGCATTTTGAAAGTCTCTTTATTGTTACGGGATAAAACTGTAAAATGGAAGGAAGATGAAGAATGTAAATAAAGTTTTTTGGTTTTTTAATATGGTACTTAATGTTATTTAATAAACTGTGGCATCTAAAAATTTACTTTATTCCGGTCAAAATGTTCGGATTTTTCTGTAATCTGGGTCAAAAATATTAGAACTTTATTGAAGATAAAACATGTTGACACTTTTTCGTAAACTGTGTCAAATATTATGACTTTGTTGAGGATAAAACATGTAGTTACTTGCTCAAAATGTTAAAAAGTGCTAATTTGAAAAGATTAGTCGGTGGAGCTTAGTTATCCATATTCATAAACTAGACCAAAATATTGAGACTTTATTGGAGATTTCTGTTTAATAAATAGCAAAAGTAACACAAGTTTTTTTTTAGTAATAGGCATCGGTGGAGCTTAGTTATCCACGTTCTAAATTTGGAAGTATTTTTTAGTTAGCAATTAATTTGTGCATGTAATATGTCTTAAAAAGTTTCTTTTGACTCAAGTTCCAAATTGACATTTGCTTTGTTTTTGTGTATCGTGACGTATTTGTGTTATATTCTAAATTAAAGCCCGTTGGTCATATATTTTGAAACTCCAATTGCGTCTCTTAGAATTGAAATTGGATGCAAACATGACGAGTTCAATTTGACTCAATAACATTGAATTTTAAATGCAAACACTGAAATCAAAGATCCTATGTTATGGTTTAATAATCACATTAAGATCTTTACATTTTAAAATGAAAAGTAGTATAACGTATCTGTGATTGCATACTTAGATATACATTTGTATAAAAATATTGATTATGACTACTTTGCAATAAAAAAAGAGATAGCACATCCATGCATTGTGTGTTTTTAGCGGTATATGAGATATTTCTGAAACAAAACTAATCGTCGAATCCAAAACCATTCATCAAAAGCAAATTATTTGGCGTAGAAAACTATTTGGGATCATTCTATGTCTCAATTCTTATATTTTAGTATCCTTTTTTATTCTTCCTTAATATGTTTTATGCAAAATGATGAATAAATGTTGTATAACGGTGGCCATTTTTTATGGTTTAACATTAATTTTCTTTCCGAGTGTCAACTTTTTGATTTGTTATTTACGGGTGTCTTTTATACTTATGAAATTCTCAAAGAATAAAACATATTTTTCTATAAAATGAGTCAGATCGACATACCAATTTTTTTTTATCATACATAAAACATCGACAGCAATTTTCAACCTGTGATGCCATAGAAACGTAGTTGCAATACCTGAATCGAGAGAGATCAAAATTTACTGATATATATGTCCCATTTATTTATGAAATGTCTACAAGTTTGGTACCTACAATGCAATAAAATATATTTTTTTATTTTCTCTGGTCGATCGAGCACTTTAAATGAATAATGTCTCAACCCATTAATATGATACTGACTTAATTCTTTACAAAAAATATTTTCTGTCCCGCATGAAAAATAATAACAAACTTTAATTATCCATTATATCACACAAACAACCTTATACCTTAATCACATGAACAATATTATATTATCTCACCAAGCATCTCTCACTTAATGCATGCAAATTCCCAGGAAGTAAGAAAAGCGGATGAAATGATGCAACCTAGAATCAAATCATTTTCTAATATTTCTTGATGATTAGATCGATGATATCTCACAAGATCGTGCAAGAGGAATCGTCGTTGTAGGGGTTTTTTTTTTTTTTTTTTTTTTTTTTTTTTTTTTAGAACGGCAAATCTAGACTACTCCTACTCCTAAACTTCTCCTTGTTATGTTAGTGTCAGGGGGCTTCATATACATTGTACCACACACCATAGTTATTATAATTGGGAGGATAATAATACATGGTTTGCGTTCGATTGATGGCGGTAGCGGTGGCATTTGGTCTTTCGTCCTCCTTTACTGGACCAAGACTAACAATCTCCGTGCATCCTACACGTTTCCTTAGCAACTTTGCGAGTTGGATTGCATCAATTGCTTCTCCAGTCACCGCTATCTTGTCTTTGTCTGAACCCATTAAAGAAGCTGATTCCACGCCTGATAATTATCAAAATTTCAGATCAATTCCTGATTAACAACTAAGCAATGAAAGTGAAATCTTTCATCATTGTTGAACCTACTATTGATTTTCAGAATGGGGGTTTTTGAATCTGATATGATGTAACCCATGAAGAATATAGAAGGAATCTATAAGAATATAATGTCTTACCACAGATACTGACGGCGATCATCATAGCCTTGCGAGTTTGTTTGTCGTTGTTCATGTCTACCTTCACCACAATCTTTTGCTGCAAAAACAATCAGTTATATGAATTTAAGTCAACTGATTCACATCAATGCTACGTAAAATCTAAGTGAAGGATTATACTCCTTAATTGTACCTTTGCCATTTTTTTAAATTTGATAATGATCTGGTGATATGGACTGTATGTGTTTTGAATCTCCTCTCTATCTGGAAACACAAGATTAAGCAGATTTATAGAAAAGGTGATTGAAGAGTGATATATTTATAGGAGAAGGACGTCACATCCGTTGAAACTTGAAAGGAAGTTTCCCAATTCAGAGGAACACGAAGACAGTAGGAAATAACGAGCAGGAGAAAAATGATAATTTAAATAAGAATAGAGAAAAGAAAATAACATATAGGAAATTAGAGTAAATGACAGAAATGGTCCATCACATGGGAAATCACATGGTTTTCGTCCCTTAATTTTTTTCCCCAAATGATCGAGTTTTTAAGCATGGGTACTGTTACGATTTTGGTTCCAATCCAATATGGAACAACCGAACAAGTAAAATACAATTAGCCCTTTTTTGACATCGCTTATCTAAATTAATTTTAAAAGAATAATTTTTTTGGAAACGGCGAGAAACATTTCATTAGAAAAACGTCACAAGCTAGCAAGGAACTAGCAGGGGCGAGCAAAACAAAGTATAGAGCATCAAAACATGAAAAACATCACAAGACAGGAAAGAAACAGGATGCAAAGAAATTACAAACACCCAAAAGGGTCACAACACCGGATGCTCCAGCAACATCCACCTTTCTTCCAACGATGATTGAACCAAAGAAACGAGTTGGCAATAATGACATCCGCCAATCTTGGAGCAGAGATCGCCATCTTTTTTAAAACAAGATCGTTTCTTGCCTTCCAAATGAACTATAGAGAGCAATAAATAATGGTGGGAAGCAACTTTCTTTTTTTGACGCAATTACCCCAGATAGCGGGAAAATTGAGGAGAGCACCAACAGAAGAAACCGCAGGGAGGGGGCATCGACACCACCTGAAAATCCAAAAGAGAACCTCCCGGGAAAACGTGTAGGAGACAAGAAGATGATCTGAAGACTCTCCATTAGAGTTACACAATCTGCAAACCGTTGGAATGTTGGAGAGCCCACGGGATATCAACGAAGAGGCAACCGGAATGCGACCCAGCCAAGCACGCCAAACAAAATATGATACTTTAATAGGGACAGAGCTGAGCCAAGGGAAACATTGACCCGAACCCGAAGAAATCAATGAGTCAATAGCACATCGAACATGAGCCACCCGAAAGGCGTTGTCGGGAGTGAGGGGGCAAAACCAAGAGTCCGGCAGGGGAGAGACAAAGAAGGAACTAAGAACCCAGAGCCGTTGGTCTAATTGTAAGATTTCCGTTGAGTTTCGGGGAGCCCTACACCAGCTCCATCGGATACCATTAGAACTCAATCTATCTGATACAAGGCAAGATTTCTGCCTCTCCAGCTTGTACAAAGTAGGAAAGCGGGATTCCGAGGAAGAAGGACCACACCAGAAATCTTTCCAAAACAATGTTTTATCCCTAGAGCCCACTTGGCAGCGAAGAATGTGAGACCAAGCCCAATGTCCGATAGATCTTTAGAAACTCCAGTAATGTTGTACCACACGCCCTTCAATGATTTCTTTGCCAGTGAGGATAGAGGTTTCCAGTGTAGCCCATGAATGTCTTGAATTAAGTTGTCCCACATTGATTGATTGCTTGTTTTAAGTCTCCAGATCCATTTAGTGAGCAAACTGAGGTCCATGGCTCGGAGCGAGCCAATGCTG
Organism: Cichorium intybus; assembly: GCA_023525715.1. Taxonomy (NCBI): domain Eukaryota; kingdom Viridiplantae; phylum Streptophyta; class Magnoliopsida; order Asterales; family Asteraceae; genus Cichorium; species Cichorium intybus. Next base: position 129,299,048 of record CM042012.1, on the reverse strand, counting down.
AGCCCAACCTTGTCTTTCGAAGCCGTAACAGAGTTCGAACCGACCAGTTGATTGCGCCTTTATCGCTACCCCCCGCCCCAAAGTAATTTACGCCTGATTAAAAGAATAAATAAAAAACTGGCCCCACCGATACACACTCCACGCTCTTCACCGTTTTCATTCCCAAGTCCCAACACACTTATACCCATCACGTATCCTTGCCAAATTGTAAAGGCAAATTACGTTCGTGGGTCTAGTTTTTATTTCCAAATTCACGTTTCCTTAGAATTTGTGTTTAAAATAGATTATCTTTTCGTAACTAAACAAAAAAAAAACTTTAAAACACTCAAAAATTTTGTTTTCAATGTATTTCCGGTTCTAAAAATTTTCTAAAATATAAAAAACTCACACGCCTCATCCCAACTTATGGTCTGACTCTACAACTACTCATCCAGTAGTGGACAAAAAAAACATCAAGAGTAGTACACACTTCTTCCCCATAATATACAATAAAAAAATAATAAAAATAATAATAAGAAGTTCCATTTTATTGTATGTGACAAAAACAAAGTAGTATAGACATATTATATATATATATATATATATATATATATATATATATATATATATATATATATATATATATATATATATATATATATATATATATTAATTTACAACCTTACGTTTGTCTTAGAAACTTACTTCATTATGATTTGCTATTTCCAAAACTCAAGCTACTGAATCAAGATCATAGTATAATTATTAAAACATTTAATACAAAATTCAAATAAGGTTTTACTTGGAAATAGTATTTTGATTCTTTTTATAATAAACTTTCATATTTACGTTTTTTCTCCTCAGCTAATTTTGAATTAATTGTTTCATCCCTATTTATTATAAAGTTATTGATGCGATATCAGCTCTTCGATCGACTGGTTCTCACTTCACGGATGATTCTGGTCGTCCTGAGTTTGTCCTGCGACCACAATCACAAAAAGAATGGCAGCCTTAGTCGTTCTCCGGGAGGAGGTCCCGGGAAAACGCTCCGATGCCAAAGTCAGATCTCCGGCAGGATTTTATAAGTGTATAATATGAATTAGAGTATGATGATCTCCCTCCCCTTACCGGGTGCCCTCTAGGGGTTTTTATACGTCTTCCCCTGTCTGGCTGTGGCCGACAAGATCTTTGCTGTGGCAGGAGGGGACCAAATCGTCCGTTGATAGTACGATCTTTGTCCTCTGCCACAGCCCTATTGGCTCAGGCCGGCTGGATGGGGCGCGCACGATCTGTGTCAGGTATGGGTGCCACGCGTGAGTCGAGGAGTGTGGCGCCAAGTACAGTCCACGCTGGTCGCTCCAGCTAGTACGTCGTTAGTGCGCTGGAGTGTAGCTTTCCAGGGGAGGTCTTGCCAGGGCGATTCCTCCGTTGGCTGGAAAGGATTTCCTGGCGAGGAAGCTTCCAGCGGTTGGTGAGTTTTGGATCGTTACGAATGCTCTGGAAGTTGTCTTAGCGGTTGCCAGATGGCACGCTATCAAGTCTCCCTAGCCTTAGGCATTATTGCGTGTGCGTAGCTAGTGATGGTGGCTAGGGCTAGCATTGAGTAAAACACGCTGATGTGACCGTTTGTTCAGACGGTATTAATCATTATCTTTGAATTTTGAAACTCCCGCTTACGGCTTTCCTTTATCCCACCTCTTTATGTCCTCCTTTTTCTCCGGCCATTAGTACCTTTGCGGTTTCTTTCCTCTTTGTCGATTTCTTCCTTCTCTATTCTTTTGTTTGTCGTCAAGATGAGTTCTTCTTCAGGTGTCGGTCCTGATTCTCGATACTATGATTCGCTTGTGGCTCGCTACGCTTCCAACCGGAGGATGGTGTGGAGCTTCCCGCCGACGGAGCTATTTTTTCTTTTCCTCCTGCGGGGAAGGTTGGTATGTATCTGAAACATTTCGAGGCCGGTTATCGTTTACCTACATCGGATTTTTTCATGGAGGTTCTCGACCATTACCATGTTCATATTCATCAACTGGTTCCTAATGGTGTAAATAAGATTATCGCCTTCGAACTTCTGTCCAGGGCTGTTCACCTAGAGCCTGACTTGTACGTTTTCCGTCATTTCTTTCGGTTTACTCGTGCTTCCACCGGGAACAACTATACCTTCTGTGTTCGTCAAGATCGCCCCACACTCGTTACCGATCTGAAGGGAACTGCCCGGAACTGGTCTCAGCATTTTATTTGGGTTAACGAGCACCGAGTGGGTGTTATGAAGCATCGTGTCGATCCTATCACTGATCGTGCTTTCACTCTCTTCCCCGCCAAGGAAGCTATTGCGAAAGTTCTCCGATCTTTCCATGTGGTTGGTAGGGAGCTTCCGGAGTACATTCTAGCCGGTGCTGGCATGAGTACTTCCTGGCGACTTCGTGGCAAGATGCCCGAATTCTTTACCATTGTGGACGGTTAGTTCTGCTCTTTGTGTTTTGCTTTCTTATTCTCCTCTTCCCCCCCCCCCCCCTTTTTTTTTTGAAAATAAGGAAAAATGGAGAATGCTTGATGGATTCTTTTTGTTCCAGGACGGGAAACTGACAATCGGTTTACTGATGTGCTGGCGAAAAATTATCGTGGGAGTCTCCAATATCGTGAAATTCCATTGATTGATCGGGTACTTCCTTCTCGCGCCTTCCGTCATGAGGCTTTTATTACTCGGGCCTCGGCGGTTCAAGAGGAGGAGAGACGAAGGGATGCGAGCATTGGGCCTTTGGTTTTTTCGGCTGTTAATGGGAGGGTTGTGGATATGGAAATTAGTGGTGAGCAAGGTGGTTCTTCTAAGGCTTTGGTGAAGAGGCGTGCGGGGTTATTTGCTGCTGGTGAGGGTTCTGGGAACGTCGTGTTGCCACGGCGGTTGCGTCCTCACCGTTTGGCTGGTAGTGGTGGTGCATCGGGATTTATTCCCCCCCAGTCTCCTGTGATCAACATTACCGACGACACATCGCAGGGTGCAGACATGGGGATGGACCAGGGTGGGGGTGCTCGTATCGGTACCCACCCTGTTGTCGAGGACGCTACTGGAGAAGGTTCTGGGGAGAGCAATCATTCACTGCCGGTTGGGCCTCAACCTCCTCGCCTGGATTTTAGTGGTTTTAGTCGCCGTGGGAGTACAGCTGCTTTGGGACCTCCCCCTTCGGGTTCTATGGAGGGTGGTCATGCTGCCTCTACTGGGGTGTTTGTCCCTGGGTGGTCTTTATCGGAGGGTGCACGCCTTTCAAATTACCAGACTGCCTTGGAGTCCACGCAGCATGCGTTTCCTCCAGGTACTCGTTCGGAGATGGGGAGTTATTCCCCGGCCGATTTAGTAGGTTCCCTCCGGTATGCGGCTGCCCAAAGCGCTTGCTTCTTTTGTGAAAGTGCAAATCGTTTGGAGCAGATGCTGGCCGCCAATGCTGATCGCTCCTCCCTCCAGCAGGAGTTGGATGCTGCCCGTGCTGAAGTTGTCAAGCATGAGGGTTTTTTAAAGGACCTTCGATCTCAAGTGGCATCTTTGCAGGCGGTTGGAGAAGAGGCTGCCCGGCTGAGGGAGCAATTATCTGTGCTTGGACAGGAAAAAACTGAGCTTCAAGATGTTCTGGCTGGAGTGAAATCTGAGAATGAGGGTCTGCATATCCAACTTGAAAGTGCTGAGAGGGATGCTGCAGAGCGCGACCGGGTCGCTCAGGCCAAGACACAGGTGCTTGAGGAGGCGGAGGCGGACCTGTCCTGGCTCCTGACCAACGGCGTTGTAGGTGTTGTTGACTTGGTCATGGAAAGCCGGGACTTTGGGATGGGCGTGCATCGTCTCAAAGAGGTGTGTATGGCGGCTGGGCAAGCTCAAGGGTATTCTCGTGCAATAAAGGATATGAAGGCAGGTAAGGAGGTTGCGGTAGAGGAGGAGGAGCCTCCCCTTGATATTGGTTTAGAGGTAGATGAGGCAGTGGACGCTTTTATGAATGTTGATTACGCTACAGCCTTCAAACTTGGAGAGCTCGGTGTGCCTGACTTGAAGGCTTTGCTGGACCCGAGCCATGTTGCCGGCCCTTCTCATACATAGCAGGTATTTGATGTCTTGTCTTTCCGTGTTATTTGATGAAACAATGTTTGTAAGGCCCTTCTGAGGCCATTTGGACAAGGTTTTTGTTTTGTTTTGTAAGGCTCACGAGCCAGGATGATGGTGTTTGGTTGTTTTTTATTTGATGTTGATTGGTGGTTATTGTGGGCTGTTTTTCTTCTGCACGCGGTTGTTTGAGTTTTTTTTTTTTTTTTTTTGTCAGATAGAATTGGGATTGTTGGTGGATTGGTTTTTATCTGTGGTTCTTTATTCTAGTTGCATTCGGGGATGCATGCTGGTAGGTTTCTTCTAAGATAGCTGGCTTGGATAATGCTTGATGAGACTGGAGCTGAAGGTTGTTAAGTTTTCTGGGATGTGCTTCATCTTTTGGGTCTGTAAGGTTTAAGACTAGGAATTACCATGTCTTTTTCGAAATGGTTTAGCCAGATGGTTTTGCTAAAGCTAGGGTCGAGGGTCGCCCTGCCCCTTAGGTAATTCGTTCTTTATGGTCTGTAGGGCTTAAAACCAGGGGTCGCTAAGCCTTCCTTAGGGTGTTTCGCCTGGATAACCTTGCTAAGACTAGGACCCGGAGTCGTTGAGTCCGCTAAGGGGTATTTCACCCTTAAGGTTTTTAAGACTAGGACCAGGAGTCGCTAAGCCTTCTTCAGGGTGTTTCACCTGGATAACCTTGCTAAGACTAGGACCAGGAGTCGCTGAGTCCGCTAAGGGGTATTTCACCCTTAAGGTTTTTAAGACTAGGACCAGGAGTCGCTAAGCCTTCTTCAGGGTGTTTCACCTGGATAACCTTGCTAAAACTAGGACCAGGAGTCGCTTAGTCCGCGAAGGGGTATTTCACCCTTAAGGTTTTTAAGACTAGGACTAGGAGTCGCTAAGCCTTCTTCAGGGTGTTTCACCTGGATAACCTTGCTAAGACTAGGACCAGGAGTCGCTTAGTCCAGGGGTATTTCACCTTTAAGGTTTTTAAGACTAGGACCAGGAGTCGCTAAGCCTTCTTCAGGGTGTTTCACCTGGATAACCTTGCTAAGACTAGGACCAGGAGTCGCTGAGTCCGCTAAGGTGTATTTCACCCTTAAGGTTTTTAAGACTAGGACCAGGAGTCGCTAAGCCTTCTTCAGGGTGTTTCACCTGGATAACCTTGCTAAGACTAGGACCAGGAGTCGCTGGGTCCGCTAAGGGGTATTTCACCCTTAAGGTTTTTAAGACTAGGACCAGGAGTCGCTAAGCCTTCTTCAGCATTTCATTCATTTGTAACATATATAAGTGAAAACAACATTTGCATTCATTACTTTGTTCATGTGGCGGTTACAATTTTGATGAACGTTGATGGTGGCGTTCAGCCGGTAGTTTTCCTAGCAGTGGAACTGTTTGAGGTTCTGAACGTTCCATGTTCGCGATATTGCTCTGCCTTCCAAAGTTTCTAGGATGTAGTATCCCTTTGAGTTGGCCTCTGTAACTCTGTATGGGCCTTCCCATGTCGGACCAAGTTTGCCTCTTGGTTCAGCGTGACTCGCTTCGTTTTTCCGGAGGACCAAGTCGCCTACTCCAAAATGTTTTTCTCTAACCCGCGCGTTGTAGTATTTCTCTGTTGCCGCCTTGTAGCATGCATGTCGTATATTGGCTAACTCTCGCTTCTCCTCCAGGATGTCTAAGTTGAGGCGGAGATCTTGGTTGTTATTTTCTTCCGTGAATTCCGTGGTGCGTAGGCTGCCTATGAAGATTTCTGGTGGCAGGACAGCTTCCGTGCCGTACGTCAGTCTGAATGGGGTTTCCTTTGTGGACGTTCGTGGGGTGGTGCGGTATGACCAAAGTATCGTGGGTTATTCTTCCACCCAGCGACCTTTCGCTTTCCCTAGTATTTTCTTTAGTCCCGCCACCAATGTTCTGTTGGACACTTCAGTTTGGCCGTTGGCTTGGGGGTGTGCAACAGATGTGAACTTTTGTTTAATTAGCCTCTCGGCACACCATGTGCGGAATGGATCTTCCGCAAATTGTAAGCCGTTGTCACTAACTAGGACTTTTGGGGTGCCAAACCTGGTTAGAATGTTCTTCCACATGAACTTAATCATGTTCCTTCCTGTTATTGATGCGACAGCTTCTGCCTCGATCCACTTGGTAAAGTAATCTACTGCTACGATGAGGAATTTCACTCGGCCGGGTGCTTTCGGGAATGGGCCAACTATATCAATTCCCCGTTGGTAGAAAGGCCATGGGCTTGAAATGCTAGTCATAGGGACCGCTGGTGAGTGGTGGAGCGGTGAAAAAGTTTGGCATGCGGCGCATTTCTTTGTCACTTATGTTGCGTCTGCATGGATTTCTGGCCAGTATACTCCCACTCTAAGGGTTTTCCCGGTGAGTGCTCTGGCGCCCTCGTGCGCTCCGGCTTCGCCCGCGTGTATTTCTTCCAATACTGTCTTTCCTTCTTCCGGTGTAATGCATTTTAACCAAGGCTCCAAATGTCCTCGTCTGTACAATGTGTCGTTTCGCATTGCATATTGGGGGGCTCTCACTTTGACCTTGCGTGCTTCAGCGTTATCACTCAGCAGAAGACCTTGCGTCAAGTAGTCGATTAAAGGTGTCATCCATGTGGTGGTGGTTGTGCTAATTGGTGCTATTTTCTGGCCATCAATACTTCTTTCTTTTAGGACTTCTACTAGGACTTCTTTGGATAAATGGTCGAATGCCGCAGAGGCTAACTTGCTCAGCGCATCGGCTTTTCTGTTAGCTGAACGTGGGATTTGCTTGACTGTGAAGGTTTCCATCGTGGCTGCTATTCTGTTCACTTCTTCTACATATTGCTTCATCCGCTCGTCTTTTAGTTCGTAGGCCCCGTTGATTTGGTTGGTTACTAACAAAGAATCACTATGCGCCAGGAGGTGTTTCACTCCGTTCTCCTTCGCGAGCCGCATCCCGGCGAGCAGTGCTTCGTATTCTGCTTCATTGTTCGTTGTCTGGAAGTCGAATCTGAGTGCGTAAGTTATTTCCTCGCCTTCTGGGGTCGTTAACACTAGGCCCGCCCCCGAGCCTTCTTTGCTGGCTGCCCCATCCGTGTGGAGCATCCAGGTTTCCGGAGGTGTGTCTAGTTCTTGTTTTGTAGGTTGACTTGTGGCTGCTTCTTCTTCCTCTGGCATTTCTGCCAGGAAATCTGCTAGTGCTTGGCCCTTGATGCTTGTTCTTGGTTTGTAGTCGATATTGTGTTCCCCTAGCTCGATGGCCCATTTGGCTAGGCGGCCTGATTTCTCTGGTTTCAGTAAGATTTGGCGGATTGGTTGGCTTGTCAACACTTCGATATGGTGAGCCTGGAAATAACGCCTCAGCCGGCGCGCTGCATAGATTAAAGCTAGGACTAACTTTTCTAATTGCGGGTAAAGTAGTTCTGGGCCTTGAAGCACCCGGCTGACGAAATAGACTAGTCTCTGTTGGTGTTCTCTTTCCACAGTTAGAACTGCGCTTATTGCATCTGGTGACGCCGCCAGGTACATGGATAACTTTTCCCCTGGGACTGGGCATGCTAATGTGGGCAACGACTTCATTGCTTCTTTTAAATGTGTCAGAGCGATTTCTGCCTCATTTGTCCATCGAAAATTGTTTTTGTTAATGCAGCCCTTCAGCGTGTTGAACAGCGGGAGGGATTTTTCTGCTGACTTTGCTACAAAGCGTCCCAAGGCTGTGAGTTTCCCGTTGAGTCCTTGTATTTCTCGTAGGCATGCTGGTGATTTTATCTCGACGAAGTCTTTTATCTTTTCTGGGTTTGGTTGGATACCTTCTCGCGTGACGTAATAGCCCAGAAACTTTCCTTCTTTTACACCGAAGGTACATTTGGCCTGGTTGAGTTTCATTTGGATTGTGGAGAGTGTTTTAAGGGTTTCTTCAATGTCTTGCAACAAGGATTGTTCTGCGTGGCTTTTTATGACCATGTCGTCGACGTATACTTCGACGTTTCTTCCGATTTGGTCTTTGAACGCCTTGTCGACTAGCCTTTGGTATGTTGCCCCAGCGTTTTTTAGACCGAACGGCATTTTCTGGTAACAAAAGGTGCCATGATCCGTGTAAAAGGCTGTTTTATCCTCGTCTTCCTTCCGCATGAGAATCTGGTGGTAACCTTTGTAGGCGTCTAGGAAACACTTCCACTTAAATCCTTCCAGTGATTCTACTTTCTGGTCTATCTCGGGGAGTGGATAACAATCTTTCGGGCATGCTTTGTTTAAATCAGTGTAGTCGATGCACATTCTCCAGCTGCCATCGCTTTTCTTTACCATGACTGGGTTGGCTATCCATGTTGGGAAAAATGCTTCACGGACGATGCCGGCTTGTATTAATTTGGTGACCTCTGCGTTAATGGCGTTGTTGCGTTCTCCTACCTGACCGCGGCGTTTTTGCTTGACCACGCTACTCCCTGGCACGATGTTAAGATTGTGTTCGATGATCGTTCTTTCTACTCCCACCATATCCGCTGGCTCCCAGGCGAATACGTGTTTATATTTTCTGAGTAGGGATACCACATGTTTTCGTAACTCGGTCGGTAATGTACTACCAACTTGTATCTTTTGGTCTGGATAATCGTGGTGAATTATTTCTCTGCTTTCTTCGGGCTCGCCTCTTGGGCGTTTTCGTTTGCCATCGATATCTGCGGGCAGCATTATCTGGTAGCATTTGAGTGTCTTTTGTGGCGTTGCCAGGACGGTGGCCACGCCACCATCCGTTGGGAACTTGATTACACCATGTAGTGTTGATGCCACAATGCCGAAGTATAGCGCTGCTGGTCTTCCCAGGATGATGTTGTGTTCCGATGGTGCTCGTACTACTGTGAATTCGAGTGTAACTGTTTTCTTTCGCTGACCGTCATCTATCGTGATGGGCAGGTAAATCATCCCAGTTGGTATGATGCTGTGCCTTGTGAAGCCAGTTAGATTTCCTGCTGGGGGGAGTAAGTCTGTCCTCCATTCCGGTGGCAACTGGCGGAAGCAATGTTCGAACATGATGTCCGCTGCGCTGCCGCTATCGATATGCACGCGGTGGATAATGATGTCTCGAACTCTGGCTTGGATAATGAGTGGGTCGTCGCCGTTCCACCCTTCTGGTTTCTTGTCTCCACTGGAAAATGATATTTGTTGTTCATCGACGTCTAGTGTTTGTTCTCGCATTCTGCGGTGGTGTTTGTGTATTACTAGAATCTCTGGCCCCTTCTTTGGCGCGTCCATGTTTTTCGCTGGTGTGTCGTTTCTACTGTTCTTTGGGCGAATTGATTTGGCGATGTCATTTAGGTTTCCTCGTTGTATTCTTTGGTCAAGCTCTTTCTTTAGCACGGCGCATTCTGCCGTGTCATGCCCGTAGCATTTATGGAATTCACAGTACTTAGATTGATCCCTCGGACGTTCCGATGTTCTTCTCGCCTGCTTGCCTTTTTCGGCGACAACCAGAATGTCTGTCCGTTTATATCTCCTGTCATCTCTATAATGGTTGTTGTAGGGTTTTTGGTGTTTACCTCTTCTGAAAGGTTGTCGTCTATCGCCAAGGTACTGTGAGTGGTTTTCTCTGGTTTTTGATGAGGGGTGGGCTGCAGCTTTTAGGTACGCTTCTTCGGCAGCCGTACCTTCTTCCTGGCGTAGGAAACGTTCTACTCGCTCCTTCATTTCCTGCCGAGTGGCCGGTGGTTTTCCTAAGAATTTCGTTGATAATGGGCCTGGCAATAAGCCATGTGTGAAAGCTCCGGTTACCAGGTTGTCGTTTTGGCCTGGTACGTTTAGCGTTGCTTCATTGAATCGCTTGAAGTATGCTCTAATCGGTTCGCCCTCCAATTGCTTACACCCGATGATCTCTCGGATGTCTCCTCTGTACTTACGTAGCTGCATCAAGTTTGAGAAAAATTGTTCCTTGAGCTCCGCAAAGTTTCTGATGCTGCTTGGCGCCAGGCTTTTGAACCATGCGCCTGCGTTCCCGTCGAGCGTCGTCGGGAAGTGTGTACACCAGAAGCGTTCGTCTAACTTCAGTGATTGCATATGCCATTCGTACGTGTCGATATGGCTATCTGGGCAGGTTGTTCCGTTATAGGTTTTCAGGTGTGGTAGCTTGGTCGTGTTTGGCATGTCGTAGTCGTGTATTTCTTTAATGAAGGGGGATTTATATGCTACGGGGGGAGGTGGGGTTGTGTTGTTTGTTACTTGGATGGGAGATGTTATGGGTTGGTACATCGGCGGTTGGGTGTAGAACAGAGGGAGTGCACTGGTCGGTACGCCTCCTAAGGATGGGACGGGTGTGTTTACTGGCGTTGGCGTAAAGCTTGTGAATAATGGTCCTACCGCTGGTTGGGGTGGCTATAAGAAAGAAGTGGGTGAAGGGGTGAACATTGGTGGTCCTGTTGAGGGTTGGAATAGTGTAAAAGGGTAGCTAAACGGTATATATGGCGGCGGTGTACTTAAGGGTATGGGTGTTATAGTCTGTTGGAATGGCGATGAAGGAACTGGTGTTTGGGGAATCAAGGGAAGTGCCGGTGTGTTAGTTCTTGGTGGTGATAGTGTTGTTGGTAATGTTTCTATCGGTATTGGGTCCAATGGTAACATTGAACGTATGGGACTTCTGGGGTTGTTACCGCCGCTGGTTTGGCCTTCAGTCGTCATTGCCGGATATTAAAATGGTGGTTTCTTGTTGCACGTCACAACACGGATGGCGCCAATGATGCGATATCAGCTCTTCGATCGTCTGGTTCTCACTTCACGGATGATTCTGGTCGTCCTGAGTTTGTCCTGCGACCACAATCACAAAAAGAATGGCAGCGTTAGTCGTTCTCCGGGAGGAGGTCCTGGGAAAACGCTCCGATGCCAAAGTCAGATCTCCGGCGGGATTTTATAAGTGTATAATGTGAGTTTAGAGTATGATGATCTCCCTCCCCTTACCGGGTGCCCTCTAGGGGTTTTTATACGTCTTCCCCTGTCTGGCTGTGGCCGACAAGATCTTTGCTGTGGCAGGAGGGGACCAAATCGTCCGTTGATAGTACGATCTTTGTCCTCTGCCACAGCCCTATTGGCTCAGGCCGGCTGGATGGGGCGCGCACGATCTGTGTCAGGTATGGGTGTCACGCGTGAGTCGAGGAGTGTGGCGCCAAGTACAGTCCACGATGGTCGCTCCAACGAGTACGTCGTTAGTGCGCTGGAGTGTATCTTTCCAGGGGAGGTCTTGCCAGGGCGATTCCTCCGTTGGCTGGAAAGGATTTCCTGGCGAGGAAGCTTCCAGCGGTTGGTGAGTTTTGGATCGTCACGAATGCTCTGGAAGTTGTCTTAGCGGTTGCCAGATGGCACGCTATCAGTTATATTATTGGTATTTTGTAAGTTGCGATTCCGGTCCCTTATTATAATTTAAAGTTACATTTTTCGTCCCTTACATAATTTGTTTTTCTTTGTCGAGCTGCGTTTTCCAATATACCGAGATTCCGCAGCATGGCGCGGACGGTCCAAACCCTATTTACATTTTAAAGTTCACATATTTGTTCTATCATTTTTCGAAAAGGACTCTATCACATTTTCAATCTTAACATCTAAAAATACTTCTTTTTTCTACACTACAAATTAAAACTTTATTTATAAATTCATCACTCATTCTATTACGCAAGACTGTCTACAAAACTTTCATTGAAGCAAAAATATCTTTAACGAACACGGTTGCGAAGGGCAAAACTAAAACTACAGTTAAAAATCTACAAACTAAAGGAAAAGAATTATGTTTCCCTTTTTTCCACCATCAAACGAGAATGTTTCACAATTCCCTTCAAGTTAACAAATTTGTCATAATGTACCAAAGAGTGATAATAGATATCAAGTCGACCACAAAGATGCATCTTTTCTGAAGCATTAAAATCATTTTGGTACATCTCATTTAACTTCAACAACTTTGGTCTATCAAACCTAGAAAATGAATCATAAAGACTCAAAGCCACCACCATATTTTCTAACAGTTTGGTGCTTGCTTCACTGAATCGATCTCCAATTTCATGAAGTTACATATCTAAATTGTGCTAATTATCACAACTTCAAAGTGACGTTATTGGTCCTACAACTTCTTGGAGTAACATAATTTTATGGCATTACCACAATTTTAGTACCTATGTTTTTAACAAAAACAATATACATGCTTTAACATTGAATGAAACCCATCCCTTCTTATATTTAGAAATGCTTTTTGTCCCCTATACCAATGAAGTCGCATCCAACATATGTTGATATTTTCTTTGAAGATGTTTTTGACAATGTAACCATGAGGCCTAAAATTTCCAATATCAATGTAAAAAAATACAAAATCAAGTGTCTCGAAAATTTTTCTACTTGTCGGGAATACTTTAAGGGTAGCACGGGCAACTCTGGGCACCTACACAGGTCCGCCAATGCAACCATCACCACCGCACATTGTCATACCTCTATGGCCTGCCTGCACCCCACCCCATTCAGGTACCCACCCTATCCCTACATCCATAGCCACCCTAATCATACCATTCCCACCTACACATACTCCACATGTTATATTATTATAAAAATAATTTTTAATGTATAAAAACTATATGAAAGTGTAAAAAAATAATAATAAGTGTAAAAGATGCTGTAAAAATATCATAAAAATAAAAAAAGTTTATAAAAGTGTTAAAAAGTTATAAAAAAGTTGCAAAAGTAAATTTGTAAATAAAAAACTAAATTTTGGGGAAATTATGTAATATTAAAATATTTAAACCATATTCGTAACAAAAATTAGAGTTTGTACCAAATTTAAAGTGGATATGGTTGGGGTGGGTAGTTGTGGGTGCCAATGTGGATATTGATGAGTGTAGGTGGGTGGGTATGGGGTAGTTATGGATGAGGATAACAGTGAAGGTAGCTAGGGTCGGGGTGGGTGGGGTGTTATGGTGGGTGCGATGGGAGTGGGTTGGTGGGTAGATGTTTACAGGGGTGGGTTGAGGTTGGGTAGGTAGGAAGGTAGGTGTGGGGTTTGTGGGTTGGTGGGTGGGTGGGTGTAAGGGTGCATAAGTGGGGGTAGGCGGGGTGGGTTGAGGGTAAGGGTGGGTTGAGGGAGTGGGTGTCGATGTAGAGGGTGGATGGGTGTCATGTTCAAATATGTTATATATTGTATTATTGACAAAATAAAAACTAGAAAGTGAAAACTGATAAAAAGTACACATCCAAACAGGTTTTCACATTTTGTAAAACAAAAAATGAAAACTCAAAGTTGTAGCTAAACACATTTTCTAAATTTTCTTTTCAAAACAGATACCAAAAACTTATTTCATTTTTTTGAAAACTGGAAATTCAAAACGATAAACAATTTTAGCTCCATTTAATTATTGAAAAGTGGCCTGTTTTCCGAACAATTCTTTTAAGAAGATGAAAATTTTGAAAACGTTGTTGGTGTTATATTTATCTTAGTTTTCACAAGATAAGAGAATTTTCAATTTTCCAAAATTACAAAAATTTGAAAAACGACAATCATTGTTTTCCATATTTTCCAATAAAAAAGTTTTGTAAAATATAAACATACATGCCACCATCCCCACCAACACCACACGCACCCACCCACCTCGACACCGACCCTTACCCTACCCATCCTAGCCACCCACACATGTATCCCCAGCCATACATGATACTTATCCACACCTTACCTGAACTCCCACTCACAACCACATTGCCATACACCAACCCTACCCGCCACACCCACCCTTAACCACTTATAACCACTCCATCCTCTTCCACACCTAACGCTTCACACCCCATCCCCACCCCTAATCTACCCCACCCTTACACACAACCCTCATCCCCATCCCTACTCGTATAACCTACTACCTACCCTCCTACATACACATACCCTCCCCTCACCCATGCATCTACATATCTACCCCTACTCAACCACACCCATACTCTTATCCATATAAACCTATTCACATTCCCACCCATATATACCCTACCACCATCCCTACCCACTTGCATCCATACTCTAATACTCATATATTCTCACCTCACCTACTTTAAATTTGGTTCAAATATTTTTTTTCACTTGCTATAACATTTAGAAATACGTTTGTTGATAAAACTTTTTTGAAGTGTATGAAAGTATAAAATCTTTAAAAAACTATAAAGAGGTTTAGAAATTGTTTTAAATTTTATTATAAAAAAGTTAAAAAATAAAATTGTAAGAAAATGTTTATAAAAAGTATTAAAAAGGTTGTAAAAGGCCTAAAAAGTTATACAAAAATAATTTTGTATGAAAACTAAATCTACAGCTAATTTATAAAATACAAAAGTTAAATCATGTTTGTAACAAAATATAAAATTTGAATAGAATTCAAAGTGGATGGTGTGGTTAGTTGGCTTGGTGTGGGTAGGTGGGTACGGTGGTAAGGAACTAAGGATGAGTGTAAGGTGGAGGTGAGATTGGGTGTGGAGGGTGGATGAGTGTGGGTATTTAAAATATGTTTCAATATGTTAAATATTATATAATTTAAAATATTAAACAATGAGCAATTTAAATTCCATAGGAAATACAAATTAATGTGCGTTTTTCAATTTTATAAAATAAAAAATAAAAACTCAACCAGTTTCAAATAAAGAAATTTCTAATTTTTCTAATACAAAATAAAAACTTATTTATTTTTTCTGAAATTTGATAACAAAAAATAGTTTTCTATAACCTTACGGAAAATCAACTATCCATTACGTTGTGTTCTAAAGTCTATTTTTAGGGGGGAAGGAAAAGAAATTGGGAAGAAAATAAAACATTTATAATATCTCTTTGTTTTTGATCGGTTGACAATTACATGCACTCCAAATTAATTTCACCAATGACTCATGGGTTACGAGCTTTGATTTTCGATGCAGGCAACCCTTCATTGTTCGGGTTATTTATTTATTTCTTGGTTTGGTACTTTTCGACAAATTTGTTGAGTATGAATGATGTTTTGCATGTTCACATTATTGATTAGACATCTAAATTGACGTATTATTCAGGAAATATTTGAGTTGGATTTGCGTGTTTAAATTTTGTTTCCTTAAACTTTTGTCCTTTTATTTAGCTTCCGGGCAGTAAATATAATGGTTCTTTGAAATATGGTTGAGGTAGGAAAACATTAACGGTGGTGGCTGTAGCAAATTTATAAAAGAATTGGCAAATCACCGAATGGTAACAAATATGGGAAAATGAATTTGTTCCGATAATGACGATTTAAGAGTTTAACTTGGTCATATCATACTAAAGTATGGGATACTGACATAACATGATTATGTAAAAGTGATATAACATGATAATGTGACATCATTTTTTAAAATTGAAATAAAAAATTAAATATAGTAATTTAATTGAAAAAACAACTTGTCTAAATCGAACTTTTGTTAAAATTTCATGTTTTTTTTTGTAATTTGTCTAAAAAATATATCATGAGAGAATTTATAAATTAAGTTTTTTAATCGAAAAACATTATGATAGTAAAATTTAAATATTTATTTGAGTAGCATTATTCGTATATTTTATTTAACAAATTTTATTAAAGTTTTTGAATATCACTTCGTGAAATTTTCTACAGTCACCACGTATAGTGTTGACGTTAATTTTCTATCTCTCTAAGACCATCCGGTGTGAGTACGTGGAGGGCCTCCTTCATACGAAACAACCCCCCCCCCCCCCCATGCAGTGACCCTACAAAAACCCACATCGCATATGGAATACTCGTCGTACAAGGAGATTGCAAAAGGAAATACTATGAGGTATCTTGTCCATCATTAGCTGCACTAAAACTGATGAAGAATAAATGGATGGTCATTTCTAGAGGTGAAAGGAAGAGTGAGGAATATTGACATGGTAAAGAATAAAGTGAGGGGTGAGAGGAACCACATTGCACAACCTAAAAGTGACTATTTTAATTCAAAAATATTAATAATTTAAGATTTCATTAACGGTAAAGTCTTTATTTGCAATTAGCTATTCATTTCATAACATATATCGAAAAATGTCAACTAATAACACATTCATTTATCAAATGTATCATGTCTTCAAGCGTTATAATCCCCAAAAATAATATAAGTAAATTTAAATAAATTTAACAAAATTAATTGTGACTATGTATTTCTCTAAAAGATATTATTATTTTGTCATTGTCTTCACCAAATTCGTTTTGAAGGCACATATATTTGACAAGAGACATATCTCCCGTTGATCAACAAACATATTAATGACGAGGAATGCATTTTCACTATGCTACTAATACTTGTACTTGTACTACTATTCTACAACATCCCAGCAGAGGAAGAGTTATAGGTGCATAAAAAAATACGTTGAAGGGGACAAACATACTATGACCGCTTCAATCATTTACGATAAACAATAAATAAAAAGGTCATTTCATTTCAACAAATGACCGTTATTTTGGAATGAGAATTAGAGCAGGATTGTGTGAACCAACACTATTTGTGATATTGTATGCTATTTGTGAGTTAAAGTTGTTTTTCATAGAAAACAAAATTGTTTTTGCCAACACTCACTACTATAAAATAAGCCTAATGCAACTTTTTAGAAGCAACTTTTATATTTGTATTTGCATTTGATTTTAAAGCAACATTATGAAAAAAAAAAGTTGCATTAAAAAGTCTGATGCAACATTTTTTATAAAAAGTTGCAAATCTTATTAAAAATGGCAACCTTTGTTAGAAAGGTTGCCTGACTAAAAGTTAAAAGCAATCATTATTTGAATAGGCTACATAATGAAACATTTGAACGCAAATTAAAGTGTATTATCTCATTTAAGATAAAAAAAATAGTACATGGCTATTTGATATTATTAAGTAGTTTAATAATTAATTTTAATTAGTTAAAATCCACTTATATACATAGTTAACTTGAATACATACATATAACGCATATAAGTTTTTAAGATCGTATAATATTATAAATATAAAATACAAAACCGGTTACCCTTTATTTTTAACGAAAGTTTTAATAGAAAATTAATTTTTTTATGAAAATATAATATCAAGAAAAACTATTCATATGAATTTTATATCATTCCTTTTAGAAATTTGATTTCCCTCTAACTACTTTAAAATTTCGTGTATCTTAAATCATACAAATTGATTTTGATTTCCCTCTCAATATAATTAAAAAAAATTAATTACCCTCCTAATATATTAGAATTTTGTTTCCTTGATAATATTTCAGCTCTTCTTTTTGGGCCCTCATATTTAAACTCCTCGTTTAAGCTAGGTCTAGATCGTATTCTGAATCGGCTCATCCCTCCCACGACGGTTTACCGATTTTACGCTCAATTCATCTCTCTCACTCTCGGTACTTTCCTACCCTAATCGATTCCTAGGCTTTCCTTTCATTATCTCACCTCTCATTGATCATTCACAGGTGTCAAAGGCGGATTGCCCCCTCGTGAACTGCCGATTTCACCAAATCTTTCATTCTGAAGTTTGTTTATGCAAACGAGGTATGAAACCTTAAGCTTTTTTGCTCAACTCTTTCTTATACTAACGTTATGGTTAACTCCATCATTTTCACATCAGTGCATAGCCAATGGTCGGTAGGTTTCTTGATTTCTTTTGGGAGTTGAGATCTTGATACTATCATGTGTATCCATTCTTCATGTTATATATCCCTTACTTATGGAATGCCCTAAATGTATACAATTTGAAGTAAACTTTATCGCCTATGGTAGATACAATTGTACATTCACATGTCAAAGTTTGATGAGTCCCAAGTTTGCAAGGTCTATAACTACATTCTCTACATAATCGGATACATGTATACTAATCAAATGTTTACGTTTGAGGTTCAAGAATACCTAGCAATATTACGAGATTTCGGAGCTAAACATCCATCACACACGAAAGGAATGATACATATAGGATCTTTTCAATACTTTTTCATGATTGTGATTGACAAATTTATGTTGACTATGATTTATGGTTGTTTCTTTGAGTTTGGAATTACATGACAATTTACATAATAATATTATCTGTTATTCTTGTTATGGTGTAGTTAAATTAGTAATGCATGTTATTAGAATTTGTTGCACGTGAAACAATGATGATACAAATGTATAGAACATGTTGTGTATGCATTAGAAGAAAAATTGTTGCGTAAGCGTTAGCTATTTCAAAAAGAGAGATGGAGTTAAGGATGAGAAATGTTGCATTTATTGGAACTAAAAACGTAAAAAAGGATGTGTATACTATAAAAAAAAGGGTTGACATTATCACTAAAACATAGTAAAGGTTGTATTTGGGTAAAAAAGGTTGCATTTTCTTGTAAATAAACCTATAATCAAGGTTGCATTCAAGCATAGAAAAAGTTGCATTTAAGCGTAAAAGCCGTTGCATTCAAGCATTAAAAAAAAGTTGCATATGCTTGTAAAAAAGGTTGCAAACTAAAAAGGTTGCATCTGAATAGTACATGCAACTCTTTCAAAAATGGTTGCATTATCTAACAAAAAGGTTGCTTTAGGTCTAAGGCAACTTCACCTAACGCAACCATTGGAAAATGGATGCAACCATTTCGAGGCTTATTGCAACATTTCATCGGGGTTGCGTTAGATTCATTTTGTTGTAGTGACTTTAGAAATTTAGAAATTGTACTGAGAAACGTATCTGATAAATAACCAGATCCAAGAATCGAAATCATATAAAAAATTCCTTAAATCTTAAACAAAATTGCTCTGATAACAATTGTTAAGACACAAACTAATGGCAAAAATATGTGAAATATGTCTCTTATCAACCTTCAAAACATTATATATATATATATATATATATATATATATATATATATATATATATATATATATATATATATATATATATATATATATACATATATATATATATATATATATATATATATTTATATATAGGGATAATAACATAAAAACCACTGTAGTTTTGCCAAAATTTGGTTTAACCACTATATTTTTTTTTGTTCTAAAAAAACCACTCATACTTTCAAAAAAATTCGTAAAAACCACTCATATTTTCAAAAATATACATTGCGACCACTATAACTAATAAAAGTCAAGATTTTATGCCGCCAACTCGGTACACTTCTTACCCCGTCGCATTCAAAATTTAGTGGATTCACTTTGACACCCTATGCATTCACAACATGGCCGAAAAGTTGCACTTACAAAGATCAAAATCACATGTAGAAAACTTTATGTATCATTTTCACTGCAATAAAGTTCCAATATTTGCTTCAAATATCGATATAAAACATTTCACATAATATTTCGATGAAAATAATCGTTAAAAGTTATAAAATAAAATGAACAGTGGTCAATATGGAAATTTTTTGAAAGTATGGGTGGTTTGTATGGAACAAAAAAAATATATAGTGGTTAAACCAGAATTTTGAGCAAACTACAGTGGTTTTTACGTTATTAACCCATATATATATATATATATATATATATATATATATATATATATATATATATATATATATATATATATATATATATATATATACATACATACATACATACATACATACATACATACATACATACATACATACATATATATATATATATATATATATATATATATAGAATCAGGATCGGATGAGAACTCAAAAATTGGTGAGAATTGCGAGGACAATCTTTATCATTAGGATTGAAAAAATAAGTGGTTAATATTTAATTTTATTTATCGTTAAAATCTCGCAAGATGATATAAAATTTTGATAATTATTTATGAGATTTTCATCAATTCCGGAAAATGTTAAATGTATAGAATGGTTAAAATGGAAAAGAATATCAAAAAATAAGAAATATAATGCATCACACATGCCTCCTCCACTCCTTTATTTCTCTCTGCCATGTGTCGTGCAGCCATTGGCTCGACTTTCATTTTTATTTTATCCGATTTATTTTTCAGATATAATTTTGATAATTATTTATGAGATTTTCATCAATTCCGGAAAATGTTAAATGTATAGAATGGTTAAAATGGAAAAGAATATCAAAAAATAAGAAATATAATGCATCACACATGCCTCCTCCACTCCTTTATTTCTCTCTGCCATGTGTCGTGCAGCCATTGGCTCGACTTTCATTTTTATTTTATCCGATTTATTTTTCGGATATAATTTTTTTCTTTATAAAAAAATTTCTGAAAAAAAACCAAAGTTATTAAAATTTAATTCTCTACAAAATGAGCACAATCATGAAATTTTGAAAAAAAATATTTTTAAATTTTTATTTTTATAAAAGAAACCCAGAAAAAAATATTCTCTAAAAATTATGAAAATCTAAAGGATACTTCTGCTCACTATTAGGGGTGAGCGTTAATCGAATTAAACCGTGAAACCGCCCGAACCGAACCTTATACGGTTTGCGAGTTCGGGTTAAACGGTTAACGGTTCGGTTAGCGGGTTAATTGGTCTGGTTAGGCTGTTTGCAGTTCGGTTTACGGTTTGATAAAAATAATACGGTGCCCGCCCGAAAACCGTTTAAATATATTAATAATAAATATTTATAAAATATATTAAGTATTAAATATTGTATCATGAGGAAGAGCGCTCATTCTGTCAATGAGTTTTATATGCTAAGATAAAGACTAGATATGTTAAAATAAACTGACAGAGATAAGTCGGTTAATATCATCATATATTGTTATCAATTATGCCATTTTCTATAGCGGAGAGTTGTTTTTAGTTAGATTTAATTTAATAATTAGCTCCAATCTTGTCATAGATAAACATACAATTTGATTCAATACAGATATAATATAAAAATTATAAATCAAAGACTTCTTTTATGAAACGCCATAATTTACGAAACCATGCAAAGAAAAGAAAATCAATTGCCAATTTGAGTTCGTTATATCAATTGTCAATTTGGAGTAGAATCTCTATATTATATAGGCTTTGCTTAAATGGGTTAAACCAAACCGAACCGCCTAAACCGAAACCCGCCCAAACCGCCTAAACCGTCTTTAAACGGTCCGGTTTACGGTCGGTTTGGTCTTCGTCCCCGAACCGCCTAACCCGCGAAACCGCAAAACCGCCCGTTGCTCACCCCTACTCACTATACTAGTGATTTTGTAAATATAATTTTTTATAAATAAGTTTTCGAAGTGTTCATATTTTACTTATAACAAATATTTTTATAAAACATTATGAATTTTTTTATCCAATTTCAAAAAAGCAAATAAGATGATTCAATATATTTATAATTTAAAAGGTTATGATTCAATATTTTATGATTCTTAGTTTGTTATGATCTAAAAATATTTTGATTCAATTATTTTATGATCTTTATTTATATCTTTTATGATTCAAAATTAAATCATTCAAAATATACAATGATCAAGAATTTGTTATGAACAAAAATTTTATTTAATTAATATATTATTGATCGAAAATCATCTGATTAAAAAAATGATATGATCCAAAATACTATGATTCAAAATGTTTTGATCCAAAAATGATATGATACAAAAGTAGTATCACCTCAAAATATTATAATGCATATTTTTTATGATTCAAAACTTTTATAATTGTAAAACATTAAAAACTCGAACCTATATTTAGTTCAAAAACATAAAAAAGTAAAAAAATCGAAAAAAACCAAAAAAAAAAAAGAAAAATAATAACTCTAGTAACTTCAAACATGTTGCAAAAACATTTTAAAATAAAAATTGAAAAAAATAAAAAAATTCAAAAAAAAAAGTCAAAAAAAAAAGTAAAATAAGCGAAACCCGGGTATATATGCATTTAAAAATAATAATAATAATAATAAATTTATTGAAAAACAAAAATAAAGAGAAAACCTCACTTAAATGACTATCTATGGACGTTCGTCGCCAATAATTAAATCCTCAAGTCCGTATTACGTTCCATGGACGTGTGTTGCATACGATCGTGTTACGTCCAATATGTCGGGTACTTTAACCCAACCGCGTAGCCATGAATGCCGTTATAAACCACAAAGGTTCCTACAATATGTCGGGTAGTTAAACCCAACCCCCTAGCCACGAAGGCCGTATAAACTACCACCAATTCGACAATAAACTACCACCAATTCAACCAATTCAAATCATTATCTATCATGTGAGATGGAATAAGGATTACTCACCTGTTTGCGTAGTCCAGTATTGTTCAAGCTATTACTACAAGTAGGTATCGAGTGTTCTCCTTAGCACTTCCCAAGACCTACATCTGTTGGATCTAGGCGCTACCAACTCTCCCAAAACTAATTGGTGTAGGAAATGCGCATACCATCACCATATAGCGCATTCAGCCCTCTAGTGCCTTGGCATTCGAATGCGACTTGACACATGCCTACGTCGCCGCAAGGACAGAGCCATTTCTGCACTTAACAATCCCCCCCCCCCTCAGAAATTGCTCGCTGAGAGAATCGAACCCATGACCTTAGCTCTGATACCACTTGTTGGATCTAGGGGCTACCAACACTCCCAAAACCAATTGGTGTAGGAAATGCGCATACCCTCACCATATAGCGCATTCAGCCCTCTAGCGCGTTAGCGCGTTGGCATTTGAATGCGACTTGGCACATGCCTACGTCGCTGCAAGGACTGAGCCATTTCTGCACTCAACAACATCATACACATATATAACATATATGTAACCATCCAACTTTCACAGAACAATGGCTTGAAACTCAATCACTCGACTTAGGTTTCGGGATTAAAACTCTTTCGCAAGCTTAATTCAAACATTACTTGCATCAAACTCAGTTAACTACAGGTGGCTTACCATCACCAACTGCAACTAACCTAATCCAAGAACACCAACCGTTCAATTTTGAATATAAAGTTTGAATCCTTACCTCTTTGATGCAAATATCGATTGTCAATTCCAATCCTTCAATTTCTTGAAATTCTAAGCTCCAAATCGAACTAAGATACTCATGGGACTTTTCTAGGGTTTAGAGAGAAGTTTCCAAGAGAAATTTCCCCAAAATCGCATAATTTTTGCAACTTATACTTTTAATTTTTCAGTCGACACACGGTCCGTGTCATTTTACACGGCTCGTGTAAATCTACTGCTTACTTGCTGCAAAACTGCATATCCGGACACGGCCCCTGTTATTTTACATGACCCTTGTAATTCTAAAACAGTCTCAGACAGGTTTTCTAAGCCTTTTTACACGACCCGTGTGACTCCATACGATCCGTGTAGCTCCTTTTGGCATTTTGAAGGAAAAACTCCATCTAAAATATATTCTAACCATCCCAACACTCATGAAATTATATCTAATCCTAATTATACTAAAATTAACATAAAAACACTTACCGAAAGTAATGTGGTGTTACAAAATTTTCCCCTCTTCAGAAGATTCCGTCCTCGAAATCATGCAAAGAGTTGAGGGTATTTCACCCTCATTTCCTCCTCAGCCTCCCACGTCATATCTGAACTCTTGTGATATCGACATAACACTTTAACCATGATAATCTTCTTATTATGCAACTGTCTTACTTTTTGATCCAATATCTTTTCCGGTTGTTCCGGGTATCTAAGTCTCTAGTCTGCCTCAATCTCAGCAATGGGTACTTGTTGAGATTTTTCAAACAAGGTCTTCTGCAAATGTGACACATGAAACACGTTATGAACACCTTGCAATTCATTGGGTAATTCTAACCGATAAGCCACAGCTCCGACTCTTTGGGTTATCTAAAATGGACCGATGAAACGAGGACTTTGCTTTCCTTTCTTTCCAAAACGAATCAAGCCCTTCCAATGGGACACCTTAAGAATTACCATGCCACCAACTTGGAATTCCAAAAGCTTCACTCTTCGGTCTGCATACTGTTTTTGGCGATTCTGAGCAACTTTCAAGTGTTCTCGGATTTCCTTAATCTTTTATTTAGTTTGAGCTACGATTTCGAGACCAGCCAACGACTTCTCTCCTACTTCAGTCCAAAAAGTCGGAGTACGACATGGTGCTCCATATAACGCTTCATATGGGGCTATCTGAATGTTGGAATGATAACTATTGTTATATGCAAATTCTACCAAAGGTAAATGATCCTCCCAACTTTCATCAAAATCTATAACGCAGGTTCAAAACATATCCTCAAATGTTTGTATCGTTCTTTCGCTCTGCCCGTTAGTCTGGGGATGATAAGTTGTACTTAACAAAACTTTTGACCCAAACTATTCTTGAAAACTCTGCCGAATCGAGAAGTGAATCGACTATCTCGATCGGATGTAATGGAGGAGGGTACACCGTGAAGACGAACTACTTCATCGATATAGATCTTAGCTAGCCTTCTGATATGGTAACTTTCACATATAGGTATAAATTGAGCAGATTTAGTCAATCGATCCACAATTACCCATATTGCATCATGCTCGTGTGGTGTCCGTGGAAGTTTAGTTACAAAATCCATGGTGACTGCGTCCCACTTTTTCATCGAAATGGGTAGAGGCTGGATCTCACCATAAGGTTTTTGATGATTAGACTTCACTTGCAAACATGTTTGACACCGTTCAACATACCTCCCTATATCTCGTTTCATTCCTGGCCACCAATATAACAGTTTCAATGTTCGGTACATTTTTGTACTTCCTGGATGTACCGCATGTCGGGAACAATGAGCATCTTCTAAAAGTAAATTTCGGGTTTCACCTTGCTTTGGCACCCATACTCGGCATTTAAAGGTCTTCAACCTTTGAGAATTTTCTGCAAGTTGCTTCATATAACTAACCATATGTTTACTCTTTACATGTTCTGCCTTTCCCGCCTTTTCTTGAGCTACACGTATCAATTCAAATAGCTGGCTCGTCACACCCATACATGTTGACACAACCCTAATGGGTCTTTCCTTCTGACTGAGGGCATTTGCAACCACATTCGTCTTTCCTGGATGGTACAAAATCTCATAATCATAATCTTTGAGTAGATCCATCCACCTCTGTTGTCTCATGTTCAACTCTTTTTGGTCAAACAAATATTTAAGACTCTTGTGATCGATGTAGATCTTGAACTTCACTCCATAAAGGTAATGTCTCCACAGCTTCAAAGCTAGCACAACTGCAGCTAGTTCAAAATCATGCACTGGGTACTTCTTTTCAGCTTCTTTTAATTGTCTGGACGCATACGCAATTACTTTACCCCTCTGCATCAAAATGCATCCAAGACCCACTTTCGAAGCATCACTATAAACCACAAAATCCTCCTCACCTTGCGGTAAGGTCAACACTGGGGCCTTATACAAGGTTTGTTTCAACTTCTGAAAAGGGGCCTGTTGCTCTACCGCCCGCAACAACTTCTCACCTTTCTTTGTTAACTTTGTCAAAGGAGCTGCAATAGAAGAAAAGTTTTCTATAAATCTCCGGTAATATCCAGCTAACCCAAGCAAACTGCGTATTTCCGATGGGTTTTTTGGCGGTTCCCACTTCAATACCATCTCGATCTTTGCTGGATTAACTTTGAAACCTTCACTACTTATAACATGCCCTAGAAACTGGACCTCACGAAGCCAAAATTCACACTTCGAGAGTTTAGCATACAACTTTTCCTTGCGAAGAAACTCCAAAACCTAACGTAAATACACTTCGTGCTCGTCTCGACTTTGAGAATAAATCAGTATGTCATCAATAAAAAAATGACAAAAGTATCAAGAAACGGGCGATACACTCTGTTCATCATATCCATAAAGGCTACAGGAGCATTAGTTAACCCAAAAGGCATAACCAAAAACTCATAACGACCATATCGGGTACGGAAAGCAGTCTTAGGGATATCTGACTCCGGGATTTTCAAATGATGATACCCTGATCTCAGATCAATCTTGGAGAAATAGGATTCCCCTTGCAATTGATCAAATAAATCATCAATTTTGGGCAGGGGATATTTATTCTTGATGGTGATTTTATTCAACTCCCGATAGTCTATGCACATACGCATAAACCCATCCTTCTTTTTGACAAACATTATGGGTGCTCCCCAAGGTGAAGAGCTTAGCCGAATAAATCCCTGATCACTCAATTATTGCAATTTTTTTCTCAGTTCTTCAATTTCTGATGGCGCCAAACGATAAGGCACACGCGCAATAGGAGCTACTCCTGGAACCAAATCTATAGAAAATTCAATCTGTCGATCAGGTGGTAACCTAGGAAGTTCATCAGGAAAAACATCTGGAAATTCCTTTACCACTCCTATATATCCAATAATTACTCCACTCGACTCTACTTTCGTAGCATACACCGTAAAAAGCAATCCCCCTTTATTAACACAATTTTCAGCCTTGGCAAAAGAAATGGTAGGCACCTTTACACGCTGTCGTTCACCCTGAATCAATATTCGTGTTCCATGGGGTGCTATAACCACTGTATTTTTCATTTTACGATCAACCTGACTATAATTAGCTGCGAGTCAATCCATTCCCACAATCACTTCAAATTCTATGGTGGTGATCGGCTTCGGATCAATAGGGAAAAGGGTATCGTTGATCTCAAGCGGACATCCTCTAACCTGTTCATAAACCCATACATATGTCCCATCTACTACTGCCACCTCCAATTCCTCATTTAAAGGAGTTAAAAGTATATAAATTTGAGGCATAAATGACGTATATATAAAAGAATCTATGGCTCTGGGATCAAAGAATACATATGCAGGTATCGAATTTAAAGCAAAGATACATGTAATGACTTCATTATCTTGGCGAGCCTCCTCGACCGTCATTTGAAACGCTCGCGATGTGACTGGCCCTCCCCGGCCTTTTGTCTCCTCTTTATTGCCTTATCGTTCTTCTAGTTGTTTATCTCGTGGTGCTCCAGATTTAAGTTGGAGACAATTCGGGCGAATATGATCAGTAGCCCCACATTGAAAACATGCTCGTTCGGATTGACAATCCCAAGCGAGATGTCCCTGCTTCCCATAATTAAAGCAACATGGCGCCGGTGCATCAGTATAACAGTTTTCCAAATGTTTCTTCCTACACTTTTCGCACCATTTTCCATCTTCCTTTAACCCCTTTTTCCACGGGTTAGACCTGAACTGTTGAGAATTTTTCTGAGGCGTCCACGGTTGTTCCTCTGTCTTCCTTTTCCCTTCACTTGCCTTTCTTTCATTCTCTTGCCTCTGTAATTCAGTTTCCCTCTCTATGACCTTAGCCACCACTTGTCGGAACAAATATAGTTTAAGTGGTTGTACTATCTCTCTGATTTGGGTCTTTAAACCCCACACATACTTGTCTATCTTTCGTTTCGCAGTATCAACTTGATGTTCCGCAAACCTAGCTTTCTCCAATAAACGCAAGGTATACTCCTGAACTGAGCTCGACCATTGTTCCAAATGCAAGAATCCATCCTTCAACCTTTTTACCGCCACTTCCGAACAATACTTTTCGTTAAACTTGGTTTTGAATTGTTCCCACAATACCGATTGTATGAAATCAGGACCCAATGCTTTACTGAATACTTGCCACCAGTGCATTGCATTACATGTTAATTGGTTGGTAGCAAACTCTAATTTATCTCCTTCCGAACATTTTCTTACCCTGATCACGTTCTCAATATGCATAATCCACTCCATCGCCTGAACTGGATTGTTGGTTCCCAAGAACTCTATAGGCTTACAACCAAGAAAATTTTTATATGTACATTCATTTTTCTTTTGGGAAGTTCCTTCTCCTTGAACCTCCTTCTCTCCGCGAACTCCATTTTCGCCTTCACTCTCATTCTCAGGCTGTTTATCATGAACCTGTTTTGCAGCCCCTTCACCTTGAGTATTTACCAGAGTAGGTAGTAATTCTCTTACAACATCAGCAACTATAGTGCGTAAGTCCGGCAGGTTTCCTTCCGCTGAACCACCCGCCCCTCTTCCGACCTAGCCTTGAGAATGGGCTCGACCACCTCTCGAGGCTCCTTTCCACGAACTTCCCTGTGTAGCGTTACTTTGTGTGCCTCTCATACTTCCAAATTCAACAAAAAATTAGGTTATATATACAACAACATGTTTATATACACTGAACAACACGTCTACTATCTCTCAAGGTTTAAGTCTAAGGATCTATTTTACAGACACCTAGTTCACTTAAACCACGACTTTAATACCAACTTGTAACACCCGACTTTTAAAAACAAATACACCCAAAAAATTTCACTTTTAAACATAGTTTATAACACAAAACCATGTATGCAGGTGTATAATTTACATACAAACGGGTACAAATGTATCAAGGGAGTACAAAATATAATTAAACTCCCTCCAAGCCGGACTGATACTTTCGTCATCTACATGCCTGATAACGCCTAGTAATATCACGTATTATAGTCGTTATTGAGCCAAGTTTTGAATGAAATATACTTTTGAAAAGACGATATTACTCATGTTTTGTGCTGAGGGTTCTTTGTCCAAATTACAGGAAATACAGGGTGAAAAGTGCAGATTTTGGCAAAGTGTGGAAAGAAGTTGGATTTAAGCTGAAGTAACACGCGTGTCGCGTACCCAGAGGAGAGACGTGTGACGGTGAGTTGTTCACCGGATGAGGATTTGAAATTCAAAGTACAAAGAATTGGGGGTACGAGATAATCCGCGCCGCGTATAAGCCTATACTGCAACATGTGAAAGAATAGAGGGTCCCGGTTCGTGATTCGGGAGCAAAGATCCAACCTTTGAGTGGAACTCAGCATCTTTGAGTCCGAATTCGTGGCTTAGTGATTCGTAGTTGGTAGTTTCATAGTTTAGTTATTATTTCGTTTAGTTTTCAATTTTTGTTCGAACGTGTGATCAAGGATTCTGGATTGTAGAACACCGTTGACCATGTGGATTGGTTATTATTATTATTTTCAGAAGCATTCGACTCTAATTTTGAGTTTAGTTTTAATGCAAGTTTGGTTTGAAGTTATTTCGAATTCGTTTACGATTTCGGTTTTGATCATCGTTGTCATTCGATTGATTGTTTGGATCGATTTAGTTTCTAATTTTTGAGTTAAAGTTTGAAATCAGATTGGTTTGGTTGGGTTGATTGTGATTCGATTTCAAGTTTAGATTGTTAGTCACATTTTTGCATTTTCGAGTTTTTCGGTTGTTTATTGTGTATGGATGGAAACCTTCTATAGAGTGACACTATAGATTGTTTGAGTTTTGACACAGATTGTCGTCTACTAACTCCACGGTTCCACCCTTACTTACTACCAGCTAGTGGACTGGTAAGGTTAAATCTAGTATTTTTGACCGCATCAACGACTGCGACAATGCCCTAGTCTCCTATCCGTGGGCTATCTCTTTACCCTTACT